>JAFEMH010006279.1:0-129590 GCA_022495995.1 Adenophora triphylla var. japonica | reverse complement strand
GATGAGTCAAGTAGACCTTCCTATACCCTTTTGGGGACATCCATTAGAGACTGCCCTTCACACTTGAAAGCATAGTCCCTACCAACAGGGCTTTAAGACCACACATGAGATGTGGCATGGAAGAAAATGCAGTTTGTCTTTCATTGAGGATTTGGGGATTTGCCAAGCTTATGCGAAGAGACCTGCCTCGACAAGCTAGAACCTAAATCCGATAAGGTTATTTTCGTTGGTCATCTAAGGAAACCAAAGGGTATTACTACACAACTTGGATCAGAACAAAAGTGTTCATTGTTCGATACGGTGCTTTTCCCCAGAAACAGTCTTCTCAATAAAGGAACTAGTGGGAGAGAAGTCATAGTTTGACTTTAGAAATTCAAGAGCTCAAAAATAACATGGTAGCTCCATAGTAAAGGCTGAAACCAGCTATAAAAGAAAATGTGGAACTGGTTTGAAGATCCACAAGTCTGATTTGGAGATTAGATAGGTTTTGATTGCATCGTAGAGATATGGATTCTTCGTAGGTTTGAAAGAAATTAAAGTTGGAGTCATTGAGAATGATGAACTGACTTCTGATCAAAATAATCTCACTGCCCAATCCCGATTTTTAGAATGTGCTAGAAGCCATGGTAATTCGAATCGCAGCCCACGCCAGCTAATCAAGTTTGGGAGGTGATTCCAGCTACTCGAAGGTGTAAAAACCATAGGGTGCTTAAGCGGGTCTTCAAAAAGAAGACTGACACCTATGGGAAGGTGCACACTGGAGGCGACTGCTTGGAGGAAGTGGGAGACAGAGGAACTCGACGGTGGAGACTATGATGAAACCTTCTCGCCCTTGCCGCCATGCTTAACCTTGTCAGATTCTTTGGGACCAGAGCCGCATACCATGACTATGAGATATGGCAAATGGATTTCAAAACCACTTTCCTTAATTGGAAACTTGCCAAGGAATGCCTACAGATGATAGAACCCGAAAGTTTTAATATCCAAGAAATTCTAACAAGGTGTGCAAGTTGCAAAGATCCATTTATGGATTGAAGCAAGCTTCTAGGAGTTGGAATCTCCAGTTTCCATGAGAAAATCAAAGAGTTTGGTTTTATCAAGAACAAAGATGAACCTTTAGTCAAAGTACCTACATTGACAAGGTTCTTAAAAGATTCAAATGTGGGATACTCTAAGAGAGGTAACCCTTTGCCAATGGGGTCACTGGTGTCATGCTTAGCAAGATACGCATCCTGAAGACAACTGATGCAGCCAAAGAGGATGAATGACATTCCATACGCTTTGGTGATCTGTTCTACCATGTACGCTATGATGTTGGAACTAGACCTTGATGCTCTCTTTGGACGCTTTGAGCATGACAAGTCGCTCACCAATCTGATCCGGGTGAGAACCATCGGATGGACAGTCAAGACAATCCTTAAGTACATAAGAAGGACTAAGGATGCATTCTTGGTATTCTGACACGGAAGAAGATCTTGTTGTAAGAGGTTACAAATATGCGAACTTCCAAATCGTACAAGGGATGATTTTTGATCGAAGTTCTGGATTTGTGTTTACGCTTAATTGGAATTGCCATATGTTGGAAGAGTTCCAAGGAGGAGGCAGCTATTGTCGATTCTCACTATCGTAGTCGGTACACACAGTGATATTCGACGCAGCGAAGGAGGCAGCTCGGATCAACAAATTTATTAGTGACTTGCAAGTGCTCTTCACATGTATCACTAATCCGGTGGAACTTTATTGCGACAATAACGGTGCCATTGCGCAAGCAAAGGAACCAAGGTCACATTGGCTGATCCAAACATATACTTAGATGTTTTTCATCTCTATTTGAGAGTTCATTGATCGGGACACGTTAAGATATGCAAAGTACCAAATTGATGCATAACATTAGTGATCCGCTTACAAAGCCTCTCACACAAGCAAAGATACTGATGGCTGTTTGAGGTCCATGGGTATCACATACATAGATGGAGCCTAGTGGAGCTGGAAGATTGTTGGTGTACCCCCTAGGCTATAGTTATGTTTGAACTGTAACCGTCACTGTATCATCTTTATTTATTTAATTATAGATAGCATGTTTATTTTGTTCATTATATGTTTTATATGTTTATTATATTGAATTGCGTTCCTAGTTCCTCTGAACAACTAGTATAAGTTGGTAATTGATAATCATGGAGATGATTATATGACTGGAGATGCACATTACACTTATGGAGTCTTGCTAGAGAACAAGTATTGCAACATGACCTACTTATGAGATTCTGATGACATGGTCTGCCGTCATGATTAAATCTCATGAGAGTCCGGTCACTGACTTCCTTTGGATTGAGATTATTTATCGTCTTCCACATGGTGAGGATCGTGTTTGATACAGTCTAACACTATCTCCTAAATCGGATAGCAATAAGGGCCACGCTGGATTGATTGGGATTCATGCAGGGTAAATAATGATAAGTCAAGATGGGATCTCTCTGTCCTTATTAAGAGAGATGTTCGCCTTGGGCTCTCCACGAATGATGTTGATGAAATGTGTGGCCACACTCAAGTGAATTTGATAGAGATCAAATGCATTTGGGATTATCAACATATTCGAATCGAGAAAGCATTTGAACTGAGATGAGAACTGACTCTAGACCATGGACTCAAGTGTTCAATAATTGGACATCATGGACAAAAGGATTGTGACATTTAGATCTATCGAGGAATCCAAGCTTTGATGTTATATTAATTGGGTAGATATAATGGTTTGCTAGAAACCACTTATATCTTGTGAGGTCATGTTTTGACTCACTACCAACATAAGGATAATCTCCTTTTGGGTCATCACACAAAGAACGAGTGCTTGTTTCCAGGCTGAAACTTAGAAATTTTGGCTTGCATACCACGACATACTTAGCGACATTATTGAAAATTCATTTTCTATGCCTTATTATACCGCACGACACACACCCTTAGCCATGGAGGGACGACTCGCCACGTCGGGAGCTGCAAGTCGCCAGCCTTGTGAAGGGAGTGACCATTGCACGTGAGTGCCGACTCATTAAGGGACGCAAGCTCGTGTCTCACGACTCGTGCGGCCCTTAGGCACGACTCGTGCCCTTTGATCCGAGGAACCGGTGAACTGCTCCGAGGTACCGCGTGACATAAGCACTTAGCCAATCGGCATCCTACGGAGCGCTGACAACTTTAGAAATTTCTATCTCGTACGTGTTTTCCTTGGCCGGTTGTAGGTTTTTGGTGTTTGACAAGGATTTAACCCTAAGTGTTAGGGATTTATACCAATGTATAAATACAAGTCCTTGGGCAAAGCCTAAAAACTCACTCTCTCACTCCCTACATCATTGTTCTCCAGGTTTATGAAACTCTAGATTGTGATTTTGATTTTGAATCAAAAAGGCTTCCATAGTTCTTATCTTTGACATTGAAATATTGATTTCAATAATCAAGAGGATCATCTAGCAATCCTAAGCAAGCAAAGAGTTCTTGGTTCGTTCGCAGGTGGATCGTGCCATTAGAGGGGAGGTTGATTTATCTCCTGCTAGGCTTGAAGCTCCATTGTTGATTTCATCACCTATGAGTTCGAAGAAGAAAATTAGAAGATTCGACGTATTAAAGATTCAAGGCTTGAATTTTTGAGATCTACTTTGACAAACTAAATCGCATTCAAGGTATGTAATTCTATTTCATGTTTCTTTTCATCTCTTCATTCTAGACGGATCTCAGTGGCTAGTGGTTTTGTCATGTTGCGTATAAATTATTTTCCGCTGCGTTTGTAACCCCAAAACCCAACACTCATTTCATCTTTCTAAAAAAAAAGCGATTTCTGCGTATTTTTTGCAATGGACACTTTTCGGTAGGATCATCCTTGAAAGCAAACTCCAAAAATTTCTCTACTCCTTGAAAAGTATTCCTCCGAGGCTCTATCCTTCAATCGAATCCAACTCTTGTCCATGTCTTATTTAGGAAAAAAAAATAGGACATAAATGTGAAACTACCTATATTTAAAAATATAAAAGAACCGTATGCAAAAGTAGTTTACACCGAGAATTTGCAATAAGATTAACAAACCTAGTATATTACTCAACTAATTAAACATAAAATGTCAATCAAGAATGGTACTAAAACAAAAAGGAAGATTGGAACCCATTACTAATTTCATTAAAATTCATTCTAAGTTGATACATACAATCACATCATGCATGACGCTTGATTGGTTGGATTTGAGATGAAGATAGACATTTATTGCCCACTAATTTTTAACAAGAAATCAGTGTTTCAGGTGAAAATGTAGCACAGATAACATTTGGACCATATATAGTTGTAGGGGTGCAAAAACTTTCAAACAGTAGAGGGGTCAAAACTTATAAGTTTAATAACTGAACAGCAATACATTTTCTCTTTAAAAGAAAGATGCTGTGATTTCCTTTTAAGAAAGATGATGAGCCAATGTTTGTAAGACCCTTTCTGGCTTTGAGAAAAAAGAAATGGAATGCTTCCAACGGATGGAAACCACTTAAATAGTTTGAAGGGTATTGATCAGATTTAGAGTAACCAGGACGTCCAATATTGTGATTTGTATCAGCATGTAGTCAAAGTAGAACCCCTTTTGGGACTATGGGAGTACAGCAGAAAAATAATATTTTTTCTTAATGAAAGGGGGAAACTGGATTCCACACCTTACATGTGGCTTTGAAAGTCAGAACTCCCGTGGTCTTTCCATGAGATAAATGTAGACAAAGTAACAACAATTAGTGCCTTTGAGCTTTAGTAACTTCAGGCAACAACTTATAACCATGAAGGACATAAATGGTATAGTAATACATAGATTCCATGCCTTTCTGGATTATAGGGTGCCTAACTACAGAATACCCAGAGGCACGCACACTCTCTAGGTACTAGTGGAGTTGGAACATCAACTTCATTCGAGAAAATTGGAAGCTCACTTCAAGTGAACGCTAACCATGATAGTTGCTGAATTTCCCACTCAGCTAATTTCTGAGTAAACAACCTTTTTTGTCCTTGAACTTTTTTATTTTTTACCTTTTCATCCGCGAACTTTTTTTACCTTTTCATCCTTAAACTTTGTTTGTACTAGGATTAATTCGCCCTTCCGTTAGTGATTTTGTTAGTTTTTTAACATTCCATCCATTTTTACATCACATTGCAACAAGCCTACAAAGTTAGGAATCGAATTTGAACATTTTACAATGTCGATAACTGATTGCAACAAGTTGTAAAACTCCAAATTGCAATTTGCCCTATACTTAATGAAATGCTTGCTATGGGAGGAATTCCAAATATAGGCAACTTTTATCCGTCCCTTGATAAGTTAGATCTACAAGGTCTAAAGACAAAAACCATTAACATTACATCACAGCTTGTTTCGTAAGTGGGAAGTATTAATCAACGAAAGAAGATCAAAGAAACAAACACTCATCTCGCTAAACAAGATTTCATGGATGTATGTGGTAGCGTTGTGGAGAAGAATTTTATCTTTTGAGTCGCCACCTATATTATTCGTTTGGAAACATAGGAAAACCATTTTGAAAAGAGATTTGAGTTCGGGGCTTAGGTTATGGAATGGGTAGGTCAAGGAGCATCCATTCCACCTAATCCGTGAGATCGGTCTTGCTAAAGAAAAGAGAGGTTTTCAATCTTTACAATATATATATAATTAAAGAAAACAAGCAAACCCTAATCAATTTCTTGATTAGGAATGTCGGATTGTATGCTTCGAGATCGCCTTCATCGATTGAAGGGACTCTAGGCCAATCCTTTTGATGGGATTACACCATTCTAAAAGCCAATAGAGAGAGATTGAGAAGAAGAGAGTAAAAAGTATAGGAATTTACCTAGCGTTTGGGGAGTGTTTGATTTAGAACGTGGTTCTAAGATGTCTTTTCTGGCCGAGAAGTGATTTGAGCAGAGTTTCAACTCACATGAGAGTCAAATCTTGATACGAACAGAGCTTCGCCTCAATCCTTGATTCGGGTTTGGATGTTTGTTGATCAACAAGGTTGATAAAGAAACTTTAGGTGATTTTAGGGAGGTTTTGTGAGTGATTTGAAGGAATCTTTCGTGGAGAGAAACCAACAAATTGTGTGAGTTGTGTGGAATTCTGGACCCCGAAACAAAGGGAAGTCACCAAGTATTTATAGGGGTTTAAGAGGTAGAGGTGGAGAGGTAAAACACTCATAGGAAGCTTCCGTAACTCAAATGTGATTGGAGAACCTGGGATAAGATTTTATCAAGAAAAGAGTTTGAAACGGAGAAGGAGAGTGATTTCTCGCACATCCTCGTCGAGGGGATATCTCGCGCGAGACACGGTATTCGCGCGAGATAACTAGTCATTTGACTATTTTGTCCTCTTCGCTTATTCCGTTAGTTAGTTAGGTCCAAAACTAACGAGGTTAGTTAGAAACTTAACGAAACATGACGAAACCGATATGCTTTCATCAAAACATAAAAGAGAGACGAAGAGTAGTGTAATCATGAATTATTGGTTCGTAATGGGGTGTCTACAGAGCCCTCGACGATGTGTCTTATGAAAGAAGAAGTGTCGTCGATAGAAAAGACATCATTCCGAACATTGGGACGGTCGTGCCGCACCTGGCCGCCACGTATCTCTAAGAGAGAATCAGACCAAACGTAGTTCGACTCCAAAATACTAAAAAGGCTATTTTAGGTATTTTGAAAAGCATTTTTAAAAATTGAAGAGGGATTTTTTTTTTGAAAAGGTAAGATCATACTGAGGAATCAAGGACTTGACCCAATTCGATGATACCCTAGCTTGTCGATGAAGTTGTTGAAGTGCGCCGCCCGAGATTACTGACGTTGCCGTTGTTGTCGAGGTTGCGGACTTGAAGTTTGCTGCCGTCACAGACTTTGAAGTTGTCGCCGAGGTCACGGACTTGAAGTTTGCTGCCGTCACAGACTTTGAAGTTGTCGCCGAGGTCACGGACTTGAAGTTTGTCCGCCGCGCACTTCTGAAGTTGTCGCGAGGTCACTGACTTGAAGTTGCCGCCATCACGTACTTTGGCCGGTATCGCCGAGTTCACGGACTTGAAGTTTGCTACCGTCGCGTACTTTGTTACCGTTGCCGAGGTCACGGTCTTGAAGTTGCCGTCGCCGGCGTACTCTGTGATGCCGCGAGGTCACGGACTTGTAGTTGTCGGTTGAGGTGAAGGTTCTGTCGACCCCTGTAATGCAAGGATATATGCATGCTGGTTTTGGATAGACCCGAAAGATTCTTACCTTTCTGTACCTGTCAGCACATAAAGATTCCAAGTAGGTTTTTTTCAGATTTTAGTTGTCTAACTGGACTTACGTGGTGGTGCTCACGTCTCGCTCGTGTAAATGGCCGAAGTTGGTCATTTTGGTGGTGAGTTTATGTATGAGTATATGGTATATAGAAATGTAGGGATATTTATGCATGGATCTCGTATTTGAGATGGGTGAATCAGATGAGTGAACTTGTGTTTGACAAGTTGGGACCAAATCAACCAGTTTGCTCTTGCGTAATCTGTTGTTAGTCAGCGAGGCTGTATTGTTGTAGAATTTTGATGAGTGTCCTTTTGTGAACACATCTAGGCTTGTTGTGAATCTTCATTCTTACTTCTCCTTGAGTCGTGTCTCTAGGAGGCAAACGACTACACATCTGTCGACTGTCGTAATGGCTTTATGTCTAAGGCCCTTTGGTGTCTTAAGCCCCAAGTTGCTTGCAAGTGGTAGATGACTTTGTGAACATGCTTGTGAAGCTGCTCTCTTGACTTGAAGATGATTGAAGAAGACTCTCCTTGTTGGTTTGATTTGAAAAGGATCGAATGAAGCTCGATGAAGAAGGCTGAAGAATACTCTCCCTTTGTCCTTGATTTTTTTTTCTTAGTGACGCACCCTGGTTTTTGCCTAGACCGCCCTTTCAGGTTTTCAATCTAGCGGGCATCTCTATTGCGCCTTTTTTTTCATTTTTTTGAATAGTATGTTAACTCGAAGAGAACTCAGAGAGAGAAAATCTTATTGAGGAGAGAGAAATGAGATCTCAAGTTAATTTAGGAGAGACGGACTCTATTCATTGGAAGGTGATCCAAGCATTGACTCTTTGAAGAAGTGTATTCTCTAATGATGAGAGTGAGGAGCAAAGAGGAAAGCCCCTAATGCAGATTTGATTATTTTGAAGAGTTGAAGTAGAGATTGACTGGAGGAGGAAAGGTTAGAAAGCCCCAGTTTTGATGCTTGGATTTCAAGAGTGTGTATGAGAGTGGCACAGAAGCCCCTAGACTCGGCAAGAAACGCTAGTTGGCTCAAAGATCTAGAAAAGTTGTTCTACCTTTTAATGAACCGTGCATCATCTAGAAGTTTCTAAATAAGTTTGAGGAGAAAGCCAATCATTAGTATGACTTAAGGGTAAACATTTTTCTTGATACTGAAAGTCTTCTTCACTTGATGTAGGAGGATATTGAGGAATCCTCTTTTCTTTTGTTGGTATCACTTGACTCCTCTTCTTTGTGGGAGAGTCCTTCTTGCCTTTGTTGAAATTCCATCCTTTTTGTGGGGCTATGAAGGCTTGAGAGTTTTTTTTTTTTTTTTTTTTTAATGCTCTATTTTTGCCTAGGACGATTTGGGGAGTTTCGTCCTAGAGTGCTTTTTATTTTTGTACTCTCAAAGCCTTGATTTGAGTAGCCCCACTCTTCTTGGAATGAAGGTTGATAGCAGCACCTTTAACTTTTTTCTTTTGTTGACTTTTGACTTTAGTAGGGGTAATGTTTAGCCCTTAAGCTTCCTAAGGATAACTTCTTCTTAAACTCGCTTAGAAATCTCTATTTTTTGCGATGATTAGGGAATGGAGGGTCCATTATTTTGCATGAATTAAATGATAATCATGAGGTATATTAACCTTAGGGAAAGTGTTTAGGAAAAGAAAATTACTTTAATTAATTGAGAAATTTAAGAACAGACTCGATAGTTTAGAAGACACAAACTAGAGGAGGTGAGGAGTACTAGAATGACCGAACGACTCTTCGAGTTCATACTTGGAAATTTAAAACCTAATCTACTTCTATCAAAGGAGAAAGAGAGAGGATAGTTGTAGCCCCAAAGTGGTAGGTGTAGATTTTCTTCTGGGCTTCATCTTGTTCATGGAGTACGAGGGAGAGGATCGGTGATGACGTTGGGACGTTCTAGATCTCCATTGTCAAAGAGGTCTTGGATGATGTCCTTCAAGTGGTGGCAAGAGTTGGTGTCGTGGCCGGTGAAGTTGTGGTACTTGCAGAATAAGTGATGAGCATGGTTCGGACCCATATCCTTCGGAGGACCACCTTCTCTTGGTTTGATCTTTTCATTCTGGACAAGCACGTCGAAGAGTTCTTCTTGAGTGATTCCTTCAATTTTGTCGTAGTGCCTATTTTTCTTTTCGGGAGGAGGGACAGCTAGAATACTTTCCTGTTGGGACGGTTGAATGCAATGGCATTGACTGAAGCATCCTTACTTGTAGCGGGTTTGTTGTAGCGGAAGTTACTTTCCCTCTTTTTACTTTTGAGGAAGTCGTCAACCCTAATTCCGGACTCAAGGAGTTCATTGAAACTAGGAAAGTAATTACCGGCGAGCTTCTCTTGAAATTCATCACGAAGGCATTGGAGGAAGATGTGGATTTGCTTCTTTCGAGAGTAGGCCTTTCGACGATTTCGTGAAGCCTGAGTCTCCATCTTCTAGCAAATTCAGCAAAGGACTCATTTGCATGTTGTTTGGTTTGTTCAAGATCCCTCCTAGTAGGGCGGTAAGTGGAGTTGTCTTCAAACTGCTTTTGAAAGACCAAACATGCGGACGACCAATCGAGCCTTGTAGTCGTAGGAAGAGACATGTACCAATCCCTTGCAGCACCTTCTAAAGTTTGAGAAAAGAATTGAGCCAAGATTGTGTTATCAACACCCATTGGAAGCATGGCCCAAGTGTAGGTCTCAACATGAGCTCGAGGACAGGTAGTACCATTGAACTTGGCAATTTCGGGTGTCTTGTACTTGCGAGGAAACTTGGCGATGGATTGTTGAAGAGCATCGGGATCAAATGGAACGAATGACCCTTTTTAAGTGTCAAGGGTTGCAAGTTTCTTCTCGAGGTAGTTCTTAGTAACATGGTCACCAAGTTTAGTAGTTTCGTCGCTACCTTCTTTCTTGGTTTTAGTACTCTTGGAGACATGTTCCTCATCATCGGAGTAGGATGAGGAGGAGGAGGAATCGGATTCTTCCTTTTTCTTGCTTGACTTCTTGGGTTTCTTATTCTGTTTGGTGTAGGATTCCTCTTCATCGGAGGAGGATTCCTCTTTCTGCTTTTGCTTTCTGCCTTTCTTGACTTTCAAATCGTTGAGTTCTTTCATGAGGGCGGCCATTTGGGCATTTTGCTCATCAATTTGCTTACTTTGTTCATCCATCTTAAGCAGGGCTTGGATGAGTTGGACCTTAGCATCGTTGAAATCGGCCTCGGTGGTAGAAGGAGAAGCCGACATCGTGTCGAGCTTTGGCAAAGAACCTAGACGTGTAGCAACCGTGTTAAACCATGATCGAGTCCCAACAAGTCGGCTGAATAAGGTGTATGAAGGCTTTGAAGGTTTGAAGGTTTTGGCCAAAACACGAAAAGACCGAACACTTATATCGCACGAGACAAGCAATCTCGCGCGAGACAACGCCACGGAAAGTCACATTTTTTCTGATTTTAGTCCTATTTTTGGTCGGATGGAAAATCCGTTTTGGGGGTTTCTAGCATTCAAAATCCAAACCTAGGGACCTAGGGGTCGAAGTAATCTCAAGTAGCATCAAGTTTTGTGCAATAATTTTGGTGAGAAATTTTTCTCTTTTAGGGGCAAATCCGAAGGGACAACCATAGGGACATTTTCGAAGGGACAATTTCGAAGTGACAATTTTTTTTATTTTTTTTCCATGAATTATTGCACAAAACAAGATCTTGACAAGGGATTACAAAGACTCCAAGATCAAACCGACCGGTCACGGAGTGTCTTAAAAAGTCAATCTACATGATATGTGGCGATGCAGGGCTGGAAGGCTAGGCTCCCCACGATATGACAATCTAGGTGGATTGAATACGCGGAGTGGGATGATCCAACTTCGGAGAGACCTGCGACTAGGTGGTTACCGTCATCCGTCCCAGTGGGTCCCGGTTTATCAAGGGTATGTAATGCAAATGACAGTTATAATATGAGTGCGCGTGTGTGATAGTTCAATCTAGGTGATAGAGTAAAATAGAAAGTTTTTTTTTTTTGAAAACTAAAAGAAAAACAGATAGTGGCCGCACCAAGTGGTTGCCTACGTTTCTCTCAAATTAGGAAGACTCAGGTCGTCGTAGTTCCACTTAAAGGAGAGAGAGAGAAATAAATAATTTAAATTACAACTCCCGAATCCCCAATGGACCGGACTTTAATTAAATTAAACCCAATCGCACGCAGCTTTATAAATAATAATCAATTATTTAAATGAAATAAAGATTCGAGTTCTACACCTTAAGCGGAGGCCTTAAGATGCGGGAATTCTGCAGATAGTGAATTCTGGGATCCCCTTGCACGTTCGGCTCTCGTCTTGGATTATGAGATGAACGGGAGAAACCATAAAGCAACCAGATTGCCGAGGCGATATCTCACGCGAGATATGATATCTCGTGCGAGATATGCCTGATCTGGGAACAGAAAATCGAATTTACAATTTTTTTTTGAAAATCTCTCTTTTAATTTTGACGCAAGTTTAAGCCTCTTAATTTTAAGTCCCCAGCAGAGTCGCCACTGTAGCGTTGTGAGAAGAATTTTATCTTATGAGTCGCCACCTATATTATTCGTTTGGAAACATAGGAAAACCATTTTGAAAAGAGATTTGAGTTCGGGGCTTAGGTTATGGAATGGATAGGTCAAGGAGCATCCATTCCACCCAATTCGGAGATCGGTCTTGCTAAAGAAAAGAGAGGTCTTCAATCTTTACAATATATATATAATTAAAGACAACAAGAAAACCCTAATCAATTTCTTGATTAGGAATGTCGAATTGTATGCTTCGAGATCGCCTTCATCGATTGAAGGGACTCTAGGCCAATCCTTTTGATGGGATTACACCACTCTAAAAGCCAATAGAGAGAGATTGAGAAGAAGAGAGTAAAAGTATAGGAATTTACCTAGCGTTTGGGGAGTGTTTGATTTAGAACGTGGTTCTAAGATGTCTTTTCGGTCGAGAAGTGATTTGAGCAGAGTTTCGACTCAATATGAGAGTCAAATCTTGATACGAACAGAGCTTTGCCTCAATCCTTGATTCGGGTTTGGATGTTTGTTGATCAACAAGGTTGATAAACAAACTTTAGGTGATTTTAGGGAGGTTTTGTGAGTGATTTGAAGGAATCTTTCATGGAGAGAAACCAACAAATTATATGTGTTGTGTGGAATTCTGGACCCCTGAAACAGTGAAAGTCACCAAGTATTTATAGGGGTTTAAGAGGTAGAGGTGGAGAGGTAAAACACTCATAGGAAGCTTCCAGAACTCAAATGTGATTGAAGAACCGGATGGGATAAGATTTTATCAAGAAAAGAGTTTAAAACGGAGAAGGAGAGTGATTTCTGCACATCCTGTCGAGGGGATATCTCGCGCGAGACACGCAATTCCGCTCGAGATTACTAGTCATTTGACTATTTTGTCCTCTTCAGTTTATTCCGTTAGTCAGTTAGGTCCAAAACTAACGAGGTTAGTTAGAAACTTAACGAAACATGACGAAACTGATATGCTTTCATCAAAACATAAAAGAGAGACGAAGAGTTGTGTAATCATGAATTATTGGTTCAGAATGGGGTGTCTACAGTATGCTTGCACAAGGATTCTCAAATGGTCAGATCAATCTATTATCAATCGTACGTAAACTTAATTATATAGTAACTTATTATATTTGGCCAATTCATTTTGAATTGAAAATCTTACATAAAATTTAATTTTTTCTTCAAGGAACTATTTATCGCAGTACGTACACAACAACATCAACGATTGAGTGGGCAATGGCGAGTTGTTGAGGAACAAAGAAGCCATGGAAAAGTTAGAGAGAAGAGCTAAGAAGGGAAATCGGTTCGGACTCCATAATTAAAGAATCTAAAGCCTCTCAACTTCCTTATTTGAGTGGTTGCATCAAAGAAACGATGAGATTACATCCACCAAAGACCTTTTCTACTTCCTCATCAGGCCAACGAGACATGTCAAGTTATGAACTACACAATTCCTAAGGATTCTCAAATAATGGTCAATATCTGGGCAATTGACCGTGACCCTTCAATATGGGAAGACCCATTATTTTTCAAGCCTGAACGTTTTCTCGAGAGTCGAATTTGGACTACAAAGGATTCGACTTTGAGTATATACCTTTTGGATCAGGGAGGAGAATCTGTCCCGGGATGCCTTCGGCTGTGAAGCAAGTTCCTTTTATTTTAGCTTCTTTGATACATCACTTTGATTGGACTTTTCCAAGTGATAAACATCCTCAAGAACTAAACATGACTGACAAATTTGGTGGAACGCTGCAGAAGGAACAACCTCTAAAGCTCGTCTTCAAGAATAAGTGAAGTTAATTGAGTTAAGACTTTTGATTATGTATTTCAGACAATGGATGAATCGTTTAGTTCACATATTATATAGATTCTATCATGGAAACAATCCAACTTATTTATTTAAGCCATGGGTTGTAAAGGTTAAAACACTAGGTGGGTAAGCTTTAACAGAGAGGACATCCTGAAAGAAGAGACTGAACATTGAACAAGTTAGATTGTTGGATGAATTGAGTAACTAGCAAAGACGAAAAGGGATGGGTTTAAAAAAAAAAAAAAAAAAGGAAAATATACACGAGGAAAGACCAGAAGAATGATACAACTTGTTAAGTTCAACATCAACTCTACAGAAGTATAATGGATCACCAGACGAACAAACCCAGAGAACAAAATGAGAAGAAAATAGTAATAATACACGATATTAGTTTGCATAACCAATTAATATAGGGCAAAATGCAATTTGGAGTTTTACAACTTGTTGCAATCAGTTATCGACATTGTAAATGTTCAAATTTGATTCCTAACATTGTAAAACTGTTGCAATGTGATGTAAAAATGGATGGAATGTTAAAAAACTAACAAAATCATTAACGGAAGGACGAATTAATCCTAATACAAACAAGTTTAAGGATGAAAAGGTAAAAAAAAAAAAAGTTCGCGGACGAAAAGGTAAAGAATTAAAAAGTTCAAGGAACAAAAAGGTAGTTTACTCGCTAATTTATCCCGATTGTTGATTTTCCCATGGGCCATCAGTCAAAGTATGAATCATCATACTTTTTCCAAAGTGTTTACTATGTTCCATAGCTAATAATACATACGAATCATTTTTAGCTTTTACAAAATGCTTTTCATTTAACTATAAATTCCTAGCATGTAAAATTAAGTATACCAGATCTAAATTCAAATACTTGATGCTACAGGATGCCTACACTTTTCATCTTGAACATAAGCATAGTATTAAAGGAATTCAAAGGTACATGACCAAGCCTTGAGAATAATAGCAATTACCTCAAGCCTGGTACAGTTTCACCTGGAATTGACCTGGGAAAAAAGGTTTATGCGCTGAAAATATGATTTATAATTGAACATGAGGCAGGGAGGATTTTGCAAGCTATCAATTACCTCAAGAATATTTCGGCGTATGAAGACTTCTAGGTTTGCGGTTTGCGTTGAACTGCGCCATAAGAAGAAGTCGCCGAATCCTAATTAGCTAAGAATTCTAGGAGGAATCGGAAATCATAAACGATTTGGATTTGGATTTGGATTTGGTTTTAGATTGAGAAGGAATTTTTGGAGGGAATGCGGAAATTTGGGAGGGGAATTTTGGGAGGGGAATTTGGATTCAGCACTGGAGTTTTGGAATTGAACTGTGAACGTAAAAATAAAAATTAAAACATTAGTTAACGCTTAAACCACGGTTAACTATTAAACCGGTGCAAAAAAAAAAATTTGCTCCGGTTTTAAAGACCGTGGTTTATAGTAAATTATTTGCCACTGTTAACGGACCGTGACAAATAAAATGTGACAAAAACACATTTTTCTTGTAGTGAGTGTTGAGTATCAAAATCAAGAAGCAAATAAACATTGTAAAAGAGAGTGAGTTGTAGCTACTCTTGTTCATTTAAAACCTTCTCTTCAATAAATTTCAATTTTATTCCCTATCATAGCTTCCACACCCAACAGATTTGATATCAGAGCCTCCAAAATCTGCCATACTTCAATATAATGGCAGCGAATACTTCATCTTCATTGTTCACATATTTGTTGTGAATTTTGTGCTCCCCCGTTGCAATCTAGACAAAGAATCAATAAACCCACACACACAATATCACAAGAAACACACACACAAGAACACAAGAGTTGTTTACCCGGTTCATTCACCAACTCGTGAACTACGTCGGGGGCAATTGTCAAGCCAATATGTATTCTAATATGTTGCTACACAACTACAATGTGTTCTAGGCCGAAATTATGCTTATATAGTTATACAAGGAAGCCCTAACTCAGTTCAAGAAGAGATACAATCGAATTAGGAAACAAATCAAATCTGCAGCACAAAGATCGGGCGCAGCCGCGGCCGCCTCAAGGCCGCCGCGCCGCCCTCCTTGGCAGAGACTTCTTCACCCACGAAGGAACTCCAGCGCGGTCGCCCTCCACCACGAGCGCGGCCGCTCTCCTTGACAGAAGCTACCTCCGAGATTTTCCTCCTTCAATCTCACCGACTCCTCCGACTTAAGCCCCTTTTCTTCCTTGTAGTTTAGGACTCCAATCCCAACAATCTCCCACCGGAGACTAAACTAACAAACATAAAATCACCCATCAACTCCCACCACGGAGTAAAGACCTTCGAACACATTTCCCCCTCCATATTGGCTTGACACTACCTCTCCTCTCCTCAAGTAATAAGGCGAGTTGAAACCAAGCGACGTTTCAAGCTCTCGTGTTAGATGATTCTTGCCTCCCAAATCGGCCTTCTACCTTGATTTCTCCCCGCAAGTCTAACTTCGCCTTCTCCCTCCAGGCCTACCTTCCTCGCAATGCTTCCCCTTGAAACTCGGACACACCTTGTTTCTTACATTGTCTGTTTTTGGTCTGAAACCGCTCTCTGTTAGGGCACTTAGACTTCCACACCACGTTGATCAACTTTGAGTCCCCCCTAACATACCGTTTCTTGATGTCTCCCCTTTTTACACCAACAGGCCGGTTCTTTAGCCTCTTGCTCCCACCGGAACGAACATCGACATTGTAGGTAGAGTACAACATCTTCCCTTTAACCCCATGAGCCAACACCGTAGCCCCTTTTGTGACTTCCCAAGACCCACCAATGAAAGAAACACCATACCCTTCACTGTCAAGTTGTCCCACAGAAATCACCCTTCTCCTCAAATCCGGAACATGCATCACGTTGTGTAGTTGTAAAACAGTCCCGTTAGGTGTCTTCATCATCACATCCCCCTTACCTTTGACCTTCAATGGCTGACCGTCACCAAGATAGACAACCCCAAAGTCTCCAGTTTTGTACCGCTTCATTGATTCTGCATCCCCACTAGCATGACAAGAAGCTCCAGAATCCAACACCCAATCTTCACCCGACTGCTCCTCTCCTAGGATTAATACATCTCCACCATCATCCACCACGTGTGCACCACCATCTTTGCCCGGACAGTCATAACTGATATGCCCCAATTCACCACAATTGTAGCACTTGACCTTTTTCCCCTTTTTAGGTCTTCTCCTATTTCTCTCCACCCTAAGTGCAGCCCCATCTACGGAAGATTCTCCCCTTTTCTCTTTCCTTCGCAACTCCTCTTGAAGGATGAGATCTCTAACCTCCGTATACACCAATGCCATTTTCGACGTACTAATCATTGTGACAGTAACCTCCCAACTATCAGGCAATGATTTTAGTAGAAAACAAGCTAGCACTTCATCGGAGAAAGTAATATCAACACTTTTCAATTGGTCCACCATACCTTTGAAATTGCCGATATGACTTGCCGTATGCCGCCCCTCGACATCTTCGCATTCGCAAACCTCTTTATCAAATGCACCTTATTGATATTCGACGGCTTCTCATACATGTCGAGGCGTTTGTAGCAACTTCACCGTTGTCTTGGCCTCCATAGCGTTCCGTGCAACGTCGTCGGTTAGGGCACTCCTTACCGCTCCTAACGCCTTCCGATCCAACGTCTCCCAATCCCCTTGTGACATGCCTTCGGGCTTCTCCTTCAAGGGTCCATGAAGATCCTTACAATAAAGGTAGTCTTCAATCCTTGTCCTCCAAAACGTGAAATTCACACCGTTGAATTTCTCGATTGAGTTCTTCATCTGACTGCTTCACCAAAATCCCCAAGAACGCGATTCAAAAAAATCAACTAATGAAACTTTGAATCCTCCGAACCAATGCTCTGATACCAGTTGTTGTGAATTTGGTGCTCCCCCGTTGCAATCTAGACAAAGAATCAATAAACCCACACACACAATATCACAAGAAACACACACACAAGAACACAAGAGTTGTTTACCCGGTTCATTCACCAACTCGTGAACTACGTCCGGGGGCAATTGCCAAGCCAATATGTATTCTAATATGTTGCTACCCAACTACAATGTGTTCTAGGTCAAAATTATGCTTATATAGTTATACAAGGAAGCCCTAACTCAGTTCAAGAAGAGATACAATCGAATTAGGAAACAAATCAAATCTGCAGCACAAAGATCGGGCGCAGCGCGGCCGCCCTCAAGGCCAGCGCGGCCACCCTCCTTGGCAGAGACTTCTTCACCCACGAAGGAACTCCAGCGCGGTCGCCCTCCACCACGAGCGCGGCCGCTCTCCTTGACAGAAGCTACCTCCGAGATTTTCCTCCTTCAATCTCACCGACTCCTCCGACTTAGGCCCCTTTTCTTCCTTGTAGTTTAGGACTCCAATCCCAACAATATTCACCTAGCCAAGTTCCAATTTTTGAAGGAGAACACTATGAGTATTGGAGCAGCCAAATGGAAACATTCTTTGAGTCCATGGAGTTGTCAAAAGTGATTGATGGAGAGCTATAAGAACCATGAGTTGATTAAATGATAGTTTTCTAAGACTTGTGTGATTTTCGTTAAAAAAGTAAGTGTATTGGATGAAGTGAGAGTCGGGGTGAAGTACAATGGGAGAAAATGAAAATAAACCATTGTTACATGGTCCTAGCTCAATGCCCAATCTCAAATTCCAAATGAAAATTATAACAGTTCAATACATAGCATGGCAGATTGAAGATTAAACAAACAGTAGTGAAACAAGAACTGAGAAACTACACTCTGCAACTTAGTTGACCTCTATTTAGTCTAAAGACTTGAATCTTTCCCGGCAATGTCAATGACAAAACGGTACTTCACATCATTGTTAGCGAGCCGATGAATTGCTTCGTTAATTTTGTCAGGCTTAACAACCTCAATGTCACATGTAATATTGTGCTTGCCACAAAAGTCCATCATCTCTTGGGTCTCTTTGATCCCTCCTATTATGGTGCCCTTTATTGCTCTCTTTCCTGAATTTTTAATTATTCCAAGCTAGTCAACCGATATAAATCAAGAAAATGAAATGATTTAGCATGAAATAGAACGGAGATGGAAGACTACGTACCAAATATCAAAGGGAAAGAAGGTAAGTCCAAGGGCTTATCAGGTGCACCCACAAGTACTAGTTCTCCCCTCACTTTGAGAAGCTCTAATACTGGCCCCAGAGAATGCGCGGCTGAAACTGTATCCAAAATGAAGTCTAATGTCCTCATCCGAGACTGTCGATACAACAACAACAACAATAACAAAGCCTTAGTCCCAAAATAAAAATCCGGGGCGGAAATATTAACTCTCTTTGAATAATGTAGGAGTAGGACATACCTGCATTTGTTGAGCATTATTGCTGACTATGAAATCATCTGCACCCAAACGCTCTCTAGCCTCTTTCTCTTTAGATGGGGAGGTGCTAATGACTGTAACATGGTGTCCAAATGCCTTTGCAAATTTAATAGCAATATGTCCTAGCCCTCCAAGACCAACCACCCCTATCTTTTTGGGTACTGACTGGTGCAAGTTACTGTCTACCATGGGGCTGTACACAGTTATTCCAGCACATAGTAGTGGGGCCGCTGAGTCCATTGGCAAGCTCTCCGGCACACGCACAACATATCTTTATTCAAAGTTATGATCAAAATGAGTGCCGGTAAGAAATGTAAGGAGCAATAGGGTATTTTCATAATCGACTAAATTGAAATTTGATTGTAAATTTATGAAAATCTAAATATTTCTATGCAATTCTATAAGTTGTGAATGATAGTATTTCTAATTGTGATACAATAACGATTCTTAGAATTGCATAAATATAACCGGATTTCATAAAATTATGATTAAAATTTGATTGAGTTGACCATAAAAATAAAAGTGATACACTTTCTGGGAAGGAGAGAGTATAATATAGTATGATTTAGAAGTGTTCTTAGCTATCTCTTCTATCAAAAGTGTTCTTAGCTTTCATAATTTTTCCTCGCATCTTTTTTCTTTTCGACGTTTCATGTTAGTCGGCCCAGCAAAACGTTTCATGACTAAGATTTTTTCTAGCATTTGTTCTTCTCAGTTATTTCTTCTATAAAACGTAAGCATCGTATGGGCTCACGAATAAAATATGCCCAGAGAGTTAAATCACTTGTTAGTACATGACAAAAGGAATCAAACAGAAGATGTTTTGTTAACGTTAATCAAAAAAAAAAAAAGATGTTGAACATCAAAGTTATTTTAAAACGTCAGCATCGTATGGGTCCATGAATAAAAAATACCAATAATTTAATCAGTGGGTGCTAAACCAAGTACATAACAAAAAAATCAAACAAATACTCCGTCCTTCCCACTACAAACTTACTGTTTACACGGGAATTAAGAAAAAGTGTAGTAAAGTGAATGTTATAAGTATAAAAAATGATGTCGGAGATATGAATTGGGATAGAAAATAATAATTGAATTGTTGTTGTAACTTGTAAGTATAACATGTGAGTCCTATTAATTAATATAAAAATAATAAAACATTTATATTTTATAAAGTACTTAGTAGTTTGTAATGGGATGTCACATCACAAGACTCACAAAAAAAAAAAAAAAAAAAAAAAAAAAAAAGAAAGAAAGAAAGGATACTAATATTACCGGTGATCAGCGACAAGCATCTTGGAGTAGCCGCCATAGGTAATGCTACCGTCCCAAAATATGCCGTTATATGTCATCTGAGTCTTATCACAGTAATTCTCTTCCGATCCTTTACAAAATTCACAGTCCAAACAAGATGCTGCTAAGCAGCCCACCCCAACTTTATCTCCGATCTTCAACTTATTCACTTCGCTTCCAACCTTCGTAATCACCCCTGTTATTTCATGCCTGTACACATTAATCACACGTTATTTAACACACGTCATCTTTTTATTGTTAATTAACTGGAATTCTTAACTATTTTGTTAACTACAAAAGAAAAGAGAGAGAGATTACCCAGGGACAACGGGGTACATGGTGATGCCCCAATCATTTTTAATGTAGTGAAGATCGGTGTGACACATTCCGCAGTACAAGATTTTGATTGTAACGTCGTTGACGCCATTTTCTCTACAATTTAATGGTAATGACATGTTTAAAGATTCGTATAACGATTTATGATATTCAAAAAGAAAAAAAAATCATGAGGACCAAATATTAATAGATATGCAATGATTTTTTAGAATGGAAAAAAAAAATAGGTTCACCTTCTTTTGAAGGTATAAGGGGTGATTTTGCCGGAGGAATCATGGGCTGCCCAGCCAGAAACAGTCTGTGTATGATTTGGAGTTGTTTCAGCCATATGACGGAGACAAAGAGATGAAAAAGAGTGATTTGCTTGTCTATGCCTATGCCTATGCCTATGTGTGTGTGTGATAGAAAGAGAGAAGAGAGAAGAGAGAAGAGAGAAGAGAGAAAGAAGAGAGAAGAGAGATCTCTAGGCGAGTATGAGAACAATGAATTATGTTATGTGATGTTTTCCTTTATATAATCATTTTGTTTGATATCTCTTCTTATCGCTATAAATTATACACTTTTCTCATTTAATGAAATCCACATATCATATTTACAACAATAATTTAATTATTATTTTTTACCTCACTTTCTCTTTTTTATCTCAATTTTCATACTTAAAACACTTAATTTACTGTAATTTTTCTTAATTATTATTTAAACAGTAAGTAATTGGGGAAGTCAATAATAAAGTCTATAATTGGACAATGGTCAATGGTGTGGATTTGAAAAATGTAAGTACAGTGGGATTGTTAGTAGGTTAGGAATTACTTAGAAAAGACCGTGCAATTTCTCAATCTCAGCCACAGGAAAAATCAAATTTACCAAAACTACTTCGCAAATCAACTACAATTAGCAGCAAGTTATATCTCTCGCCCCGCCCCGCCTCGCTTTAGGGGCGTTTTATGGGTCAACCAACCGCTTTTTAATTTTGTGGTGTACTGTTGTCTGTCTGCTTAGCCGTGGCGAGGTCTTTTTTGATTAAGGCGTGAGGTCTTTCTTGATTAAGGCGAGAGGCGTGAGTAGTCTGCCTTTCTCAAAAGGCCCAATAAGCGTACGTGTAACGTTAAACTAAATTATTTTGTAATTTTAGTTTTAATATTTTAACTTAAAACGTGTTATTTTTGGAAATATGGGGTAAAGATAGTTTATGTCGTGCATTATAAATTATAAATAAAGATAGCCGTAATTTCTCTCTAGTGATTAAAAGAAATAAGTAATAAATAACGAATTATAACGACGATAAAAAAGTGCGACAAAAACACTACCGATAGCTTGCTTTACTCTAAATTTTAAAGGAGTTTTGCAAATTTTATTATGTTTACTAATTTACTTTGTTTTTTTCTCTCTTTAGTATGGATTTCCTTTTGTCATTTGAAATTTTAACTAAATCTTATGTTTATCTATAGGTATGTAATCATACATTTGAAATTATATATTTGAATACATTTATTTTCACGTTTTTAAACTGTTGGAATAAATGGTATGGTCCGCCCAAGATGGCCCGACCCGAAACTATGCTCCAGCCCATATGTATTTTAATAAGAAAAATAAAATACTGATAAATAAAAGGTAACCGCACAAGCGATTATTGAGAAGTTGTGGAGTCAGTTTTGTATCGTGGACAAAAGGGAGTACGCACGGTTTTGGTTGAAATAATCAAAACGCAAACAAAAACTGCAGCTCTCCCTCTGTTCTCTCTCGCTCTCTCTCCCATCCATGGTTGATCAAAAGTGCAAACAAGTGTTGTGAAATTGAGGGCAATTTCCGTTTGTGATTTCGCTCCCGACCACGTTGCGAAGTATTGTACCAAGTTCCTATTCGGTGATCAAATCTACGGCATCGATCAAGTTTTCCGCACTACGATTCTTTGAACAAGTAAGTGGTTCTTCCCTTCAAAAGTTTACATTGGTATCAGAGCCTTTGTTTGGTTTTGATCCCGAATTGTTATGTAAAGCCATGATTGATTGTTTTTTTTCAAATCATATGAAGTGGGTTTAATTTTCAGTTTTCATGCTTTAAGAATTAGTATGAATTGTTGATATGTTTTGGAAGAGAATAAGATGGGTTTTTCACAGAATTTTGTTTCATAATTTTTGGATTTAAGATGATAAAGTTATGAATTATTGAAGTTCTAGGGTTTATTCCTTGAACAAGGAAGAAGATGATTACTAAGTTTGTATTGGGCATCACATAGTGCATTAAGTATTGTACATAATGTATAATGTTGATTTAAAATTACCGAAACAAGTCGTAGTAGTGCGGCTTCACAGTTAACATTGTTAATTGAACTGTTTACTGTCCGTTTCGCGAAAAGAAAAAAAACATTGAGTTGTAAATCAATTTTAGTGGCCTTCCTTACTTCGAAAAATTCTGAAATTTTACCGAAATTTAAGTTTTTCAGTTGCCACTTTACGCATTTTTTCCAAAAAAAAAAATGTTGACTTTGACTAAGTCAACAGTTTGACCGATCAATGCTAAGACTGTTTTAAAGCCCTTTCCGGGTCAAAAAAAATCTGAAAAATAAAGCAGCCATTATTTTCGGTTTACTATTTTTAAGAATTTTTCAAATTTTCGAAGACTTTTATTTTCAGGATTTACGTGAAATTCTTTAAAATAGTTTGATAATTAAGTTATGTTGATGATATCTGAAATGTATTAACAATCCAAATCGAAGTATGTTTATGTTCTTGGGAGCATTACGTTATGATAAGTTTTTGCATAGTATGTTTACCATAAATCTAAAGTGTGATGTTTTATGTGCTAAATTCTACTTGTTTGCAATTACAAGCTTAAAGGATGTGCTTAAGAGATTTAAGAATTTTTCTCTTGAACAAATAAGTTACTTTACACAAAATAAATGATTATTAAAGACGATGATATAACTTTGGTAATGTTGAATCTGATTGTGAACTTAGTGATCTTTCGTTTCGCACCCTTAGTTAGATTATTGTGTTGATGCTCATTTGTTAGTGTAATAAAGAATGTGTAATGAATCGTATTATGTCAATAACGTTCTTATTGTAATTGTCTCTGTGTAGTTCTAATCATGACTTCTATTAAGAACATAATTGCTGAGTTAAACCATGGTGACAAATTGGATGGTGACAATTACGACATGTGGCACCGTAAGATGCAATACGTGCTTGAAGAACAAGAAGTTCTTGACACTCTGACAAGTTCCGTGGAGGAACCTGTTATGACTGATGAAAGGACCGCAGGTGAACATAGAAGGAATCTTGTTGCGTTCGAAGCTTGGAAGAAGCGGAACAGCAAAGCTCGAATCACGCTTTTGAGCAGTATGCAAGATGACCTCATGTGCACATATGAAAGCTATTCAATTGCCAAAGATATGTGGGCTGCCCTGAAAGAGAAGTTTGGAGGAACTTCGGCTACGAAGCTGAAGAAACTTCTCTATAAGTTTGACAATGCAAGCAAGCATCCTAACGAGTCCATGAGGAAGCACTTGAGGGCAATGTCAAACATGATAAGGGAGCTCAAGTCTGTGGGGCATTTTCTTTCAGATGAACAACAGGTTCAAGCCGTTCTACGTTCTCTTCCTAGCAGTTGGGATCACATGGTGATGAACCTAACTCATAATGAGCATGTTAAGACCTTCAACGATGTGCAAACTCATTTAGAGTTGGAGGATGAGCGCCTTTCGGCCTCAAAATCCTCATCTCAAGTGTTTGCTGCTGAAGCTAGTGCAAGTAAAGCTTCCGGATCTAAACGTGGAAGAGTGGATAATCAAAAGAAAGGTTATGGATCGGCGCCAAAGAAGGCAAAGTTTGGAAATCGCAAAGGAGCGAACAAAGGCAAAGAGAAGAACAAAATTGAGAGGAAATGTTACAATTGTGGCAAGACAGGTCATTTCGTTCGTGACTGTCCAGATCCTAAAAAGGAGTGTAACAATTGTGGCAGATTGGGTCACCTGGCTTTTGATTGTAAAAGGCCAGCTAAGGTACCTAGATACCCTACCTCCAATTTTACTTTTGTTTCTAGTTGTGCTTTGCTCACTGATTCTTATCCTTTGTGGACTGTAGACTCAGGAGCCACGGACCACATAACTAGGGATCGAGGGGCATTCCAAGAGTATCGTCGAGTGCCAAAGGGTACAAAATGGATTTATGTTGGCAACAATTCAAGAATTGGCGTAGAAGGTATTGGTACGTGCCAATTAGACCTACGTGGTGGCCAAAAGTTGTTGCTGCATGATGTTCTCTACGCTCCAAACATTCGACGAAATCTTGTGTCTGTTTCAGTTCTTCTTAAGTTAGGATTTGCTGTTAATTTCCATGGAACGTCTGTAGACATTTGTTATGGTTCTATTGTTTATGTTTCTGGACATCTAGTTGATGGTTTTCTAGTTTTAGATGTTGAACATACGTTGTTTAATGATAATGGTTGTTTTTCGTTAATGGCATCTTCTAGTAGCGTCAACGTAGATGCGTCTGTATGGCATGCTCGTTTAGGGCATATCGGACAGGAAAGAATGAACAGGTTGGCCAAAGAGGGTCTATTAGGCTCAAATAACAAAGTGTTATTGCCTATCTGTGAAAGTTGCCTAGCAGGAAAAGCAACTAGAAAACCATTTGGAAAAGCATTGAGGGCGACTATTCCATTGCAATCAATTCATTCTGACATTTGTGGACCAATGAATGTGAGGGCGAGGCATGGTGCCTCATATTTCATCACATTTATAGATGATTACACACGCTTTGGTCATATCTACCTAATTTCTCACAAGTCCGAGGCATTAGATTGTTTTAAACGATATACTTGCCTCGTTGAGAATCAGTTAGATAAAAGCATTAAGGCTTTAAGAACAGACCGTGGACGTGAGTATTTGTCTGAACAATTTAAGAATCTTTGTGATGAAAAAGGTATTGAAAGGCAATTAACTATTCGAATGACTCCGCAACAAAACGGAGTTGCAGAGAGGAGGAATAGAACATTGCTAGACATGGTAAGATCTATGATGGCACAAGCAAATCTACCTATAAGTTTTTGGGGAGATGCTTTACTTACTGCCGCATATATACTTAACCGTGTTCCCTCTAAATCAGTGACTACCACCCCATACGAATTATGGAAGGGCAGAAAACCAGATTTGGGAAATTTGCGTCCATGGGGGTCGGCGGCCTATGTACATAATACTTCCGATAAGTATGGGAAGTTAGGACCGAGGGGTAAAAAGTGTATCTTTGTTAGATACTCAGAACACTCCAAAGGATATGTGTTCATAGGTGAAGGGCCAGATGGAAGTCTGACTGAAATTGAGTCTCGTGATGCGATTTTTACGGAAAAGATTTTTCTAGTAGAGGTGAAGTAGATAGGGAGTTTGGACTCTACGAAATGGAAGAACCCGAAGAAGTGGATATACCTACTCGACAAGTAGAAATAGAGGAAGAAGTTCCTTACCTTCCTAACGATAGTGGGAGGGATATATCCTCGAGTAACACACTTCCATTAAGAGAAGAACCTCAAGAGCCTATCTTACGTAGAAGTCAGCGTGGACATATTCCTCGACGTCATTTTGACATTGAGAACGAAACGTTCATGGCTGATTCACATGATGTTGATGAGCCTAGGAACTATGAAGAGGCTATCACATCACCTACTAGTGAAAAGTGGATGAAAGCAATGGAAGATGAAATGGAATCAATGAAAACCAATAATGTTTGGGACTTAGTTGATTTACCTCCGGGCGAAAGACTGTAGGTAACAAGTGGATCCTACGAGTCAAACGCAAAGTGGATGGTTCCATTGAAAGATACAAGGCTCGCTTAGTAGCTAAAGGTTATACCCAACAAGAGGGTATAGACTATGAGGAAACTTTCTCTCCTGTAGTGAGGTTTGCCTCAATAAGATTGATTCTAGCTATAGTAGCTCGTTTGGATTTAGAACTCCATCAAATGGATGTGAAAACAGCATTTCTCAACGGAGAATTGAATGAAGAGATATATATGGATCAACCTGAGGGTTTCACTGTAAAAGGAAGTGAAAACAAAGTTTGTAAACTCAAACGATCCATATACGGTCTCAAGCAAGCATCCAGACAGTGGTACTTAATATTTCACCATTCGATAATCAAAGATGGATTTGTAATGATCGAAGAAGATCACTGTGTCTATCTCAAACGATCTAACAACGATTTTATTATCCTTTCATTATACGTGGATGATATCTTAATAGCTGGAAACAATTTGGAGTTGTTAAAAGCCACTAAGAAGTGGTTATCCTCAAACTTTGAAATGAAGGACATGGGTGAAGCTGAGTTCGTACTAGGTGTTCGAATCTATCGGAATCGTTCCGAAAGACTCCTTGGTTTGTCTCAAGAGACTTACCTAAAACAAGTTTTAGAACACTTTGGTATGCATCAATGCAAACCCCTTGACACTCCTATGGCTAAGAATGAAAAGTTGAGCCTTGACGATTGCCCTAAGACTGAGGAAGATAAGAATAAGATGTCTAGAGTTCCATATCGCAGTGCCATTGGCAAGTTAATGTATGCAGTCATGTGTACACGTCCAGATTTAGCTTACGCAGTTGGCATGGTTAGTCGCTATCAGTCTAATCCTGGAAGAGCACATTGGGGAGCAGTCAAAAGGATATTACGTTATCTTAAGGGGACTGTTGACTACATGTTATGCTATCAAGGATCAAACTCACGGATAGTTGGTTACAGTGATGCTGATTGGGGAGGAGATAATGATAACTGTAAGTCAACGTCGGGTTATGTGTTTTTGCTTAATAATGGAGCTATAACGTGGAATAGCAAGAAGCAAACAAGTGTGTCTCTATCTACCATGGAAGCCAAATTCACTGCATGCACAAGAGCTGTTCAGGAGGCTGTTTGGTTAAAGAGGTTCGTGGAGGATCTTAGAGTGGTAGATCATGCTTCTGACCCCGTGACAGTATATAGTGACAATCAAGCGTATATCGCTTTCACGAAAGATCCTAAGTATCATGGAAGAACCAAACACATTGATCTAAGGAATAACTACATTCGAGAGACTATAGCAAGTAATGAAGTAACTTTAGAGTACATTTCTACTAATGCGATGGTAGCTGATCCTATGACTAAGCCCCTAGCTAGAGATGTCTTTCTAAGTCATGTTAGGTCTATGGGTCTCCGAAGGGTGTAGATGTATTTAAGGATAACAAGTTTACGTTTTACTTCAGTTTGAACTACGTTTATGGAACAATGTTTGTTTATGCACTTTAAGATGAATATCATGTTTATAATCTTGAGATGTATAAATTATTTGTTCTATTATATTGACATATACATTACACTATATAAGAGTATGTCACCAGAGAAAGATTAACTCTCTCACACGAGTAATCGCCTCAGGAGCCATGTAAGCAAGCTGAGATGAGACAATGATACTTGAGATACCAAAGGAGTAGGCTAAGTACATTACGTGAACATATGTCGCCTTGATGTAAATCAAGATAAGGTCAAAGTAAAGACCTCATGAGAATTAAGAAAATCCTCACAAGTCTGGATAAATAAGACGAGCCAAATATAAATAGTTGGGCATAAAGAAGTGCTTGAAATTAATATTTGTACGGTGGTTAAATTATTGACATACGCTCTGTAAAAAGAGTTATACCACTGTAGCACTTGTTTAAGTAACAAGTGTGCATTTGACCAAGAGAAATGAGTAACATGTCCCCTTGCTCATTGTGTGAAGTCTCTAATTACCATTTATTGTGCGAGATACCCTATGTGACTTTCAACTATACTTAAAGGGTATTAAGTCAATGCCGCTACTTTAGCATGCTACCTAGAGCCATGAATAATTCGGTTGGACGGTACATGTCTAGGAAAGCGATTGCCTTAATGATCTAAAAGTGATAAGTGAGAAAGGAAGACAATTTTTGATTATATCTAATGATTGTATTCATAGGTCGACCAGTTATGTCACGGACATAGCTATGAATACATTTTACGATCTTAAGGGTCAAGCATAACCTTTAAGGGACCAAGGTATGTTTGGACTTGATTTAATCAAAATGAGTCTGGGGTATAGCGAGTCGAAGTTGAACTTGTAGTGGTCGTAGCTATTATGTCATGCCTAACGGGTGCATAATTATAAAGCTGTCACGTACATGCACGCTCGTTGGTCACACGACACATTTGCTTGAATGATATATCATGGATATTAAGGCCATCATGTGCGAGTGGGAGATGTTGGAATAAATGGTATGGTCCGCCCAAGATGGCCCGACCCGAAACTATGCTCCAGCCCATATGTATTTTAATAAGAAAAATAAAATGCTGATAAATAAAAGGTAACCGCACAAGCGGTTATTGAGAAGTTGTGGAGTCAGTTTTGTATCGTGGGCAAAAGGGAGTACGCACGGTTTTGGTTGAAATAATCAAAACGCAAACAAAAACTGCAGCTCTCCCTCTGTTCTCTCTCGCTCTCTCTCCCATCCATGGTTGATCAAAAGTGCAAACAAGTGTTGTGAAATTGAGGGCAATTTCCGTTTGTGATTTCGCTCCCGACCACGTTGCGAAGTATTGTACCAAGTTCCTATTCGGTGATCAAATCTACGGCATCGATCAAGTTTTTCGCACTACGATTCTTTGAACAAGTAAGTGGTTATTCCCTTCAAAAGTTTACATAAACGATACTTGTTTACTGATTTAACCATCAAATGTGTTTTTTGTGTTAGAATTCTCATTTTGGGGTGTTTTAATTGTGTTAAACTGCTATTACATATGAAATGTTATCTTTATTTAATGTAAAATTCGTGTTCTTAACATTTTTAAGTTTTGTTTAGTATATTTTACATACTCCCTCCGTCCCGGTCCAAGCTTCACCATTTTGGTGTTGTCACAAAATTTAAGAAAAGTGTTGAGTGGAAAATGGTTGTGAGAGAGAATAAGTGAGTGGGTAAGACAAGTGGGATCCATAATTTAAATGTGTGAGAGAGAAAAATTAGCGTGTATGACAAGTGAGACTCATAATTTATGAATGTGAGTATGAGAAGTGGGGTATGTGTATAGAATATTAATAAAACTTTTTCATTTTAGAAAAGGTGAAACTTCTATCGGGACACCCATTTGGATAAAAGGTGAAGCTTCGAACGGAACAAAGGGAGTATATATTATTGTACTAGTACTTTTGTTCTATTTTTTCGCCTTTCGACTGACTCTATAGGAACCTTTCGTCTTTAACAATTATAATATACTCCCTCCGTCTAATACAATGTTCCAATTTGATTTTTGATGATCGATATAAGTGTGAAATTTAACCAAATATTAATGTCTATTTAATCATCCTATTTGATCATCCTATTTGATCAAAATTTACTTGTATTCGTCATCAAAACATTAAATCAAATGTAACTATGTTTTCGAAACGAGTGAGTATGCCATAGGTGCATTTTCTCAGAATATGCTTTCTTAGATTGTGAAATTTCTATGAACGAGGAAAAAGAAAGAAGAGATCACCTGCATCCATGTACGTTAATCAAGTCAAACTGTCTCCATCAGCAGCCTCCGGTTTTGACCATCCCCTTCTTCCATATGTTCTTCTTAAAGCCCTCTTAACTTGTACACTGGGCAATTATACCTGCTGAAATAACCAATCATTAGTAGGTAAATTTGTGAAAATATATGAAAATTTGGTGAGATATATAGATCAATTGAATTTTTGTATGTTTGTAATGGGTTGTGGTTAACCCTAATAAATTTTAAAGTTTGAGGTTTCACCTTAAAATTAATTGATGTCAAGGAAAGTGACTCAAGATCTTTATATGTCATAGACAAGGTTTGTCAATTTTCAATGTGGAATAACATTTCTAACGCACCCCATCACGCGTGTAGTCGAGGCTGCCAAAGCGCAACGCGACTTATTAATCGGATGACGCGAAGAATATCGTAGTCATTGGCGCACGTGTGAAGACATGCTTTGATATCATCTTAGAGTTTGAGGACCATTTGATTTTAAGATGAAACTTCAGACTTTAATTTAAAAATAATAAGGTGATTAATGGGTTAATATATGGTGATGCGTATCGTATCGAGCTTCAAGCTCGAGTTATTACAAAATATTAAAAAACAGTTATAATTACAGTTTCATCATAATGATAAGAGTAAGACAAAGCAAGAGGGTACAACTCTGGTAAGTTTCCAGAGCATTACCATCACCCTTTCATCGCCCTTTCTACTTGGAAGTTGGAAGGCGTTAAGTCCTCGAACCACAAAAGAAAAGACTGAGGATATTTCTTCACTCCTCCGCCCGAAAAAAAAAAAATAAAAAAAAATTGGCCTTTTATAGAAAATTTGTACTTTTTGAAGATAGTAGCTTTACTTGCTTCTATCAAATGAAATTACAAAAGTTATTTCATTTTTTTTCAGAAATTAAACTATAATTTGGGACGGGCAAAAAAAAAAAAAGAAAAGGTATACATAAAGGATTTGGGCTCATGCAGTCCGACAATACTGTCATATTTTAATAATAGATGAATTATAGTATGTGTGTTACATTCTATTAAAATGTAAAAAATTAGTTACATCTTTTATTATAAAAACTAATAAGTAATTCGTCGAAATTTGATGGGCATAGGCTTATAATTATTTATTGTTATAATATGTAATTTCATTAAAATAAACGAAAACAATATGTTAGGAGCAGACAATATCTGCAGCACAGTATCATGGAGATGTCAATTTTTCACGAAATTCAAAGAATACTTCTATTCTTCTCAAGTCAACATAGTTTTAGAAATTATAAGAAATGAAATATATATCCAACCATCTCATAGCTACACACTAAAAACGATATGTCACCGTGAAAAATTTATAACATAATCCTAGAAATAAATAAATCATCTAAATTCTATTAGATAGATACAAAAATAAAAAATATCTTTATTTTATCTGTTTCTCCAATGCACATCATGAAGACGGGTATGTCACCATGTCCAACATTGTTGAAAGAACCTTCTCCGCAATTAACCCTTTACTCAAGCATGCCCATGTCATGGAATTTGGTCTCATTTGATATTTTATCAATCTTTTTCACAACTGCAATCAAATCAAAAAGAAAAACAAATTGAGCATTGAACATTGAACATAAACATCTATTTGGTGCCCAGATTCTTTTTAAAAATTGTAAAAACATAACTTTCCGCCATCTAGATTCTTTTTAATTGCCAGACTTAAAATCCTTAAATTAACTCATCAACAACAGTAGCACAATAAAACTGATAGTTTCAGGAAAACAAACATCAAAAATAATAAAATTAAAGAAATAGAAAAATATATATAATGAGTGGGAGATTTTACAAAGCTACCTTAGTTTCATAATCCTTACAGTGGCATATTGTACTTACTTAAGACTATTAAATTTTTCATTAAGACTTGTTCATTACTCTAATTGATAAAAAAAAATGTGCCAAGTGAAGTAGAATAGACCAAAATAATTAATTTAGTGCCAAGTGAAGTAGATTATTTGTAATTACATAAAACTATAACTCATGAGAAATGAGAGAGAGAGAGAGAGAGAGAGAGAGAGAGAGAATGTATTACCTTTGTAGTGTAGCAGCAAGTCTTTCATAGTAGAAATTTTGAATCCAATATTTGACATTAACTACATCAGTAGAAGTTACAAATAGTCAAGTTAACTACATAAATATAATCACTTACAAACTCCGCTCCAAAATCAAATGATTAACTTATTAATATTTATATATTAAAATTATCTCACAATTTGTGAAAAATTTCTTTATACACCACATTAGTTGTGGTATCATGCGTCTGACCATCTTTTTCACAAATGAGGACTTTGAGGCATTTTTTACTGGTGACTCTTGATATTGCCACATACAACTGATCGTGGCTAAATACAGGTCGGGGAAGGTAGAGCCCAACGTGTGAAAGTGATTGCCCCTTACTCTTATTTATAGTCATAGCAAAGCAAACGACCAAAGGAAATTGTCTCCGTTGAAACATCACGAAAAAAATTGTCAAATTTGATGGGCTCAAGATCATTCTAGGAATAAAAACCTTCATTCCAACATTTTTACCCGATAATATTTTTGCTTCAACTACGTGTTTTCCAAGATTTGTGACAATCATTCTCGTTCCATTGCATAATTCTGAAGCTTGATCAATATTCCTGAGCAGCATGACCATACACCCAACTTTAAGCTTGATGATGTGATTTGACAATCTCGAGCATTTAATCGTATTTAGAAACTCAACTGAAAAAACATCCTCATGTCCTGTAATATCTCCATAGTACCATTTTGCATGTGAATCCACATCGAATATGGTTGCCAACACGGTATATACACAAATCTAATAAAAAGGAATAATTATAGTAAGAATATTCACATGAATATAATTGACTAAAAGATTTAATTACGAAACTTTATAATATACCTCATTACATGTGAGCAAATCACTAATTGATTTGAATTGTCTGGTGTTCAACCACATATCACCGCCATTGATATGACTACTCTCATTAGTGTTAGTAGTCAAAGAACGACTGTTGAATGAAAATTTGATAATATGCATGTAAAATAAAAAAGATATATGAAAAATATACATGAAAAGAAAAAATATATGTAACAAATTCATAAATTGCTATTATTAGAGTTTAATCTTAACTTACTTGCTACGAAACTCTGTCACTTCAGGAAATGATTGATATATATGCAATTTGGAGGCATGTTTCATTGTCTGGACACGTGTCTTTCCTGTATAAGTATTTGAATGTATCTAATATGTAACTAAGATTTAATCAGAAAGTAATAACAATCTAAATAAATATATGATAAAAATACCTTGGGATCTCGATAACATTTCAAACTGTAAAATAATTATAACAGGGTGTTCCGTATCTTTACCTTTATTCTCAATAAACGGTTTAAGTTCATCTACATATAATTCCCACAAAACGCAAGACAACTCCATTCCGCTGTCAAAATAATAGAACGTAATTGTATAATAAATACTAAAGAAATCAGTATTCAAAGTATAGTATCTATAAATAAGTATAATTGATGATATTTTTGTATCGCATACTCGTTATAAATAAGTTGCACTTCCAGCATTCTAGCATTCAGTTTTTGCACAACTTTAAAATCTGATAAAGGTAAAATAACCTCACCAATGACATCTAGCAAATAACAATGTCATGTAAGTAAATATAATAATTCAATAAAAAGAAAATAAATATAATTCATTTATTATCAAAAGAAAAAAATGATATATGAGGCATAGTTCCCATCCACTATGAACTCTTCATTTAAACACCCAATTGATTGAAAAGGTGTGAACATGAAACTATTTTCTGAAATTTGGACAGACATATTGGCATCTTCTACCTAAGTCCTCAAACTTATAGTTAGTTTTCATTTGTGATTAATCTTCAAATTAGATGGCAAGTTGTTCGGGATGGTAGCCTGAATTTTAGAACCCTAAAAAAATAAAAAATAGTATTGAATTTTAGAATCCTAAACAAAATAAAAAATGTATTAAAGATTCAATATGAAAATCAAATTTAATAAATAGAAGCCTGAATAAAAATTATGCAAGATAAGGAAGTAAATTAATAAAAATTATTACCTCTTCATCAACTAATATCATCTCATCTGACGTTTTTCCATACCGGTTTGTCTGCTCTCATTTACGTAAAATGTGAGCGTTAATGTTACAAAACCTAGCGTTCGTATCAATTGATTTAATACCAATCAATCAACTTGTCGACATAATCTGTGATTTCATTTAAATAAACGAAAACAATCTGTGAAAATATATGAACGGAAAAAAAAGAGTGCAAATCGGAGAGTTGTGAACATTACCAGAACGGAATAAAAAAGAAGAAAGCAATGCAATGAGGTTTTCCATTTTACATGATTTATATAGGAAATAATTGACCAATGGGAGAATTACATAATGCCATGTCATAATCGTGACATGACTTAATATGAGGGCTCTAAATGTTTGTCTTTTAATATATTATATAGATTGGGCTTCTATCTTATTTAGGAGTTGATTAAGGGGATAATATAATCTATAAATAATACAAATATTTAACCTCCTAGCATTGCTTTCTTTTTTTTTTTTTTTTTGACTTCTTAATTATTATTAATTTTGGAAATGTATTAAAAATGCTGCAATTAATATATTTTTGAATTAATTTTGAAAATAAAACTGAATAAAAATCAAATCTTTCCTCTTAATTTCAAAGACGATTATAAATAAAATAGAATCACCTAGAACGAAGTCAAAATATTTAGGCGGCTGAAACAAAAATGGCAAAACCCTAGATGTGAAAATAAATGAATGGAAAAAAACGCAAATCGTAGAGCTGTGAACATTACCATAACGGAATAAAAAATAAAAACACAATGCAAGGAGGTTTTTCATTTTACTTGATTTATATAGGAAATAATTGACCAATGGGAGAATTACATAATGTCATGTCATAATAGTGACATGGCTTAATGTGAGAGCTCTAAATGTTTGTCTTTTAATAAATTATATAGATTGGGCTTCCATCTTATTTAGTAGTTGATTAAGGGGATAATATAATCTATAAATCAATACAAATATTTAACCTCCTTGCATTACATTGCATTGCATTGTTTTTTTTTATTATTTTGACTTCATAATTATTATTAATTTCGAAAATGTATTAAAAATGTTGCATTTAATATATTTTTGAATTAATTTCGGAAATAAAAACGAATAAAAATCAAATATTTCCTCTTAATTTTAATTTCAAAGACGATTATAAATAAAATAGAATCACATAGGACGAAGTCAAAATATTTAGGCGGCTGAAACAAAAATGGCAAAACCTAGCTGTGAAAATAAATGAACGGAAAAATAAAAACCGCAAATCATAGAGCTGTGAACATTACCAGAACGGAATAAAAAATAAGAACGCAATGCAAGGAGGTTTTCCATTTTACATGATTTATATAGGAAATAATTGACCAATGGAAGAATTACATAATGCCATGTCATAATAGTGACATGGCTTAATGTGAGGGCTCTAAATGTTTGTCTTTTAATACTTTTATTATATAGATTGGGCTTTCATTTTATTTAGGAGTTGATTAAGGGGATAATATAATCTATAAATCAATACAAATATTTAACCTCCTTGCATTACATTGCATTGCTTTTTTTTTTTGACTTCATAATTATTATTAATTTCGAAAATGTATTAAAAATGCTGCATTTAATATATTTTTGAATTAATTTCAAAAAAAAAATGAATAAAAATCAAATCTTTTCTCTTAATTTCAAAGACTATTATAAATAAAATAGAATCACCTAGGATGAAGTCATAATATTTAGGCGGCTAAAACAAAAATTGTAATACCCTAGCTGTGAAAATAAATGAACGGAAAAAAAAAAGAACGCAAATCGTAGAGCTGTGAACATTACCAGAGCGAAATAAAAAAGAAGAACGCAATGCAAGGAGGTTTTCCATTTAACATGATTTATATAGGTAATAATTAACCAATGGGAGAATTACATAATGTCATGTCATAATAGTGACATGGCTTAATGTGAGGGCTCTAAATGTTTGTCTTTTAATATTATATATATATAGATTGGGCTTCCATCTTATTCAGGAGTTGATTAAGGGGATAAAATAATCTATAAATCAATACAAATATTTAACCTCCTTGCATTGCATTGCTTTCTTTTTTTATTATTATTTTGACTTCATAATTATTATTAATTTCAGAAATGTATTAAAAATGTTGCATTTAATATATTTTTGAATTATTTTTGAATTCAAAAACGATTATAAATAAAATAGAATCACCTAGGATGAAGTCAAAATATTTAGGCGGCTGAAAAAAAAATGGTAAAACCCTAGCTGTGAAAATAAATAAACGAAAAAAAAAAGGAACGCAAACCGTAGAGCTGTGAACATTATCAGAACGGAATAAAAAATAAGAACGCAATGCAAGGAGATTTTCCATTTTACATGATTTATATAGCAAATAATTGATCAATGGGAGAATTACATAATGTCATGTCATAATAGTGATATGACATAATATGAGGACTCTAAATGTTAGTCTTTTAATATATTGTATAGATTGGGCTTCCATCTTATTTAGGAGTTGATTAAGGGAATAATATAATCTATAAATCAATACAAATATTTAACATCCTTGCATTGCTTTCTTTTTTTTATTTTGACTTCATAATTATTATTAATTTCGAAAATGTATTAAAAATGCTGCATTTAATATATTTTTGAATTAATTTCGGAAATAAAAATGAATAAAAATCAAATATTTCCTTTTAATTTCAAAGACGATTATAAATAAAATAGAATCACTTAGGACGAAGTCAAAATATTTAGGCGGCTGAAACAAAAATGGCAAAATCCTAGATGTGAAAATAAATGAACGAAAAAAAAACGCAAACCGTAGAGCTGTGAACATTATCATGACTGAATAAAAAATAAGAACGCAATGCAAGGAGGTTTTTCATTTTACATGATTTATATAGGAAATAATTGACCAATTGGAGAATTACATAATGCCATGTCATAATAGTGACATGGCTTAATATGAGGGTTCTAAATGTTTGTCTTTTAATATATTATATAGATTACATTTTATTGTGCGCAGCCGAATGCATAACTCAGATCCAAACCAAGAACAATTCTAAAGTTCTTGTACCCCTTTTTCTCAAGTTTAGTTTGATCAATTTTACATCCCAAATTTCCCCTTTACTTCAATTGAAATGGAAAAGGGGTGAAATCTTTGAGATTTTTAAACCATAAATCTTAACTATTCTAAGCATGCTGAAATTTTATAATTACTGAAAACTGAAAACCTGGTAGACCCATTTTATCTCCATTTCATTGATAAGAGGTAGCGTCTGAAAACTGATTTCTGAATTACTCAAACTGTTTGAATATTTATCTGAATTCATATCTAAAATTAATGTTACTACATTAATGGAGTAGAGAGATGAGATGAATGGTTATTGATCTAGTGTTTGGGTTGGGTATTTTTGAAATTACGAGTTTATGAAATAGATATACATGGAAAAAAATCAAGTAAGAGGCAAATAAGTGATAGTTTTACATCTGAAAATTAAGTGAAAAATAAGAGGCATTCAGATCTGAATAAAAAATAAAAAAAATAGTCTGAATTGCATTATGTCTGATGCACCCATTCATTCAAATCTGAATAAGAGTGAAAATGAAAAACAAATGAGATTTTAATCTTTCTAACTAGTTTAAATTTTACCTTTGATTAGGTAAAATATTACCAAAACTACCTCTATGGTAAATTTACATATATTCTTTGATTAATTTTGCCAACTAAGCAGGTTGACTACACATTTCACACATACTCCCTTTGTCCAGGTCCATGCTTCACCATTTTGGTGAAGCACGTAAATTAAAAAAGTAATATATATATTTAAAAATAATGGGAGTGGAATAAGGGTTGTGAAAGGAAAGAAGTGAGTGGATATGACAAATGGGATTCATAATTTAAATATGTGAGAGAGAAAAGTTAGTGGGTATAATAGAATATTAATAAACATTTTCTATTTAGGAAAGGTGAAATTTCTACCGGGATACCCATTTGGATAAAATGTGAAGCTTCGGACGGGACGGAGGGAGTATATTATTATTTTTTGTTAAAAATATAATTTCACTTTGATTTATAACATAATAGTCAATTTAATTAAAATTTAATTATTTTAATAAAATTCTAAAATTGTTATGAATAGTGATTTAGTTGTTTATCATAACAAATTTGTAAAATTTTATAAAGATGATTAAATATTTATATGATGATTTGATCAAAAATCATTAATTCAATATTTATAAATTTGAACTGAAATTTTGATCTAAGGACAATGTTTTTTAATCTGATTTCTTTAGATCGGAAATTTTAATTGGTTATTCTATGAATTTATTCTCGGGTTCTTTTGAGGATCGATTTTCATTCATTTCTTAAAATTTTACTAAGCTAATTAAATGTTTATAAATTAATGGAAATATTATGGGCACAAAATAAGTTTACAAATGGTGAATACAAAATAAGGTGAGGATATTGTATTGCTTGCATCGATTGTGGACCCTACACACTCTAATTAAAAGCATCAACACAATTATGATACATCATTTTGTAAACCAAGGCTCCGTTTGTTTGGGGGAAAATGTTTTTCGAAAAACATTTTTCCCATTTTTCGGTGTTTGTTTCGCATCGGAAAATTGAGAAAATATTTTACGCTAAACATGTTTATCTCATTTTCCGAAAAATATTTTCATTTTTCGGAAAATATTTTGCAGGAAATCATTTTTCAAAAAATGTTTTACGCTAAACAAACAGAGCCCAAAATTTGTGACTTTTTTGTAAATTCAATATTACCCATAAATTAATTAAATTTAATTAAAATTAATCAGCTAATTAGTGGTTCTTTTAAACGAGTTGATTTAAGATATAAATTATAAACGAGTTAAATTGCTAGTGTAAAAAAAAAATCTCAGACAAACACGCAATTGAATATTAAATTGAAGAGTCGGTCTGCTGAGAAATGCGTTTCTCCGTCGCGTGTGGAGAAACGGGGCTATGTTTGTCGCGCGACATACTTAGCCAGTTTCTGGATATCCTTTTCAAAGCTTCTGGATATCCAGAAGCTTGAATATGGATATCTAGAAGCTTTGGAAAGGATATCCAGAAACCAAATATTTTTTCTGGATATCCTTTCCAAAGCTTCTGGATATCCAGAAGCTTGAATATGGATATTCAGAAGCTTTGGAAAGGATATCCAGAAAAAATATTTGGTTTCTGGATATCCTTTCCAAAGCTTCTGGATATCCATATTCAAGCTTCTGGATATCCAGAAGCTTTGGAAAGGATATTCAGTTGTTGTGGCTAAGTATGTCGCGCGACAAACTTAGCCCCGTTTCTCCATACGCGACGGAGAAACGCGTTTCTCCCCAAATTTTGTGTAAATTGAATTAACAAATTGACAACTGGTACTCCTCTTGTTACTTAGTTTAAAATCTGCAAGCCTATTCCTCTAAGGGGCCTAGCAAGGAGTCAATAATCTTCATTTGCTTAACAAACTAATTCACTTCCTTCTCTTCAAATTTATATCAAAGAAACTTTCGGAAGGATTTTCAATGACGGAAAGTTGAGTTTAAACGGTTGTTAGTCACGGGATAGTACGTGACCCTCTGGCATTAAAAAAAATTTAACGTCTCTATTTACAGAGCGAGAACATTGCAAAAATCGTGTATTTAAATGAGGACATTGATTGAGAAAATCTCTCTTTTATTAAAATTACCTAGCAAATACACTAGTTTTTCGATTTAATAGTATGCTTACTTGCAAGGGTTAGATCCACATGGACTATGGTGGAACAAGTATATTTTGTTAGTTTACAAGAGTAACCAAAAGGGGGGATTTGATTTGAGCAATTATTAATCTAAGAAAGCAAAATAAAAAAAACTAAAGGTAACAAGGAAACAAGGGATTCATGGATTGAAGATTATAACAATTGTCTATTTATGCTATTTAAATCATATAAAAGAAATTCAATCTCATTTAAGAGTTCGTTCACAAAAATATAGAGTTAAGATGTTAATATCTTCTGTGAAGTCAATTTTAACATTAAAACCCTAATATCTCTCTCTTGTTAATATTTCTAGTGAAGTCGATTATAACATTCAGGAGATTCAATTTAATTATATAAACATAAAAACCTAGGTTCGTTAATTTTTGTGAAGTCATCAATTAAATATAATCTTCTCAACAATGATCAATTGTATAAACTATTGAATGCAATGGTTTATACCCAAATAGATTCAAATGCCAAAAGTATCATAGCATACATTGAAGCCTAAGAATGATAATTAACAATGTTGAGAAAAACAAGAATGAGAAAGAGATAGAAATAATTAAAACGTTATTATAAAGATCCAATTGTTAATCACTAATCTATGAACCAAAAATTTAGCCGTAAAGGGCCATTAAAATAAATGAATAAAAACATTGAATCTTTGTCTTCACAACTGTAAAAACGTAATCTAAATTGTAAGAGGTGATAAGAGAGAAGAAGAGATACAAAAATATGGCTAGAGGTGTTATTTATATAATAGGGTGAAAGAGAATGGTCAAAATTAGAAAACGGAGGTAAAAAACTAAGTCGAAGAAAGAATCTAGAAAAGCTGCCTCGGGGGTGTGGGCGGTTGCTCCCCTTTATTGGGGGCGGCCACACCCAAATGTGCAGAGAAAAACTTAATTTATGTAATTTGGGAGTGGGTGCTCCTTTTCACTCGGGTGCGTGCGCTAACCGTGTTTCGTCGACTTGTATATTAATCGGCAAACTTTCGAAGATTATAACTTTTTCACACGGACTCCGATTGACACGTGCCATATATGGTTGGAAATATATCAACGAGTACTATCCAATGATAATAAATTCTCAGATCATCTTCAACTATGTCCTTCTGTAATTTCTATTATTTCCTCATTTGTGTCTTCCTTCTCGATTGCTCCTTTTCGAATCCTTTTTTATCATATTTCGAGACTTTTTCCTTCCATTCTTTGTACTTATAAACACTCCAAAATCCATCAAAAACACCCTAGGTTAGCATAAAATAGGTATAAAGATATATCATTTGGATGGGTGAAAACACATCCATCAGACATGGCAAATAATGCCTAACTTGCTAAGTAGAAAATCAAATTATTTTTTTGTAAATACCCCAATTTGGCTCGCAACTTCTTCAAATGCAACAAAAGAACGTCCAAGGACTGCTTAGTCAAGTTCAAGGGTGTTCCGGGCATTTATTTGAACACTTTAGATGAGGAATGGTCATTCTGGCAAAATTCTCAAAATGACCTCGTTGGAATCACAAAAAAGTGAAAAGATATTATCCTGACAGCTTTTAGAAGCACTAGAGGCGGTTAGAAAAGTCATCCGCGCGATCTCTTTTGGCACCTAACACTACTAGAATAAATAAATTTGGAGACAACAAAATTCGTCTCTAACATGCTAAAATGGTTGCCAAATAAGGAAATGGAGACTAGTTTTGTGGTTGCAAAAATCTGGTCACTAAAGGCAACCAAACAACGGTGGTCGCCACATCGAGACCACTTAATGGTCTCCAAAACTGATGATGGTCTCCAAAATATGTGGTTGCCAAATATTGTTGGTCGCGAAATGGAGACCACATCGTGGTTGCGAAATAATTGGTGACCTGCCACGTGGTTGCAAAATGGATACCACATCATGGTTGCGAGTTAATTGGCGACCTCACTTGGTTGCCAAATTTACTAAGGCAGCAACCACTTGGTGATCTCTAAAGTCTAATTTTTTATTTTTAAATGCATTTAGATATAAATATATTTTAATATCCGAATTTTTAACAAAATAATATTAAATATTCAAATAAACAAATAATTTTATAATTAAGCAAAAATTTTGCTAAATTTTATAACTTCATCATTAAACCATTCCAACAAAACATACTATGCAAGGACTCAAAATGCTTAAAGCACTAAATTTGATCATTACAAAATAAACTATGTTTCTAAAGTCATGCACTTCAACTGCCACCAACTCTTCCATAATTTGGATCCATAAGCATTTCAAGAAGCGAACTATTTCCAACGACATCGGCAACAAAGGAACCATTTCCACGAGCACTGCCACCTCCATTTCCACCAGGAATATTACTGCTACCTCCATTTCCACCACTACTGCTACCTCCATTTCCACCACTACTGCTACCACCATTTCCACCACCGCTACCTAGTGAGGCTGAACCATGAGCGCTCTGTGGTTGTTGTAGTGGTTGTTGTAGTTGCAATAGTTGCATTTGGGGCGGAAATATACCAAAAGGCCATTGATTTTGCTGTTGTTGAGGCTGGAAGGAGCCACTAGCACCACCCATCATTAAACCTGCAAACACAATAAAGTTAAAAGAAGGGAAGAAGCACCACCACACACAAAGAGAATTGGCACTGAGAATAAAGATTAAAGAGAAGTTCCATCCACTTAAACAATGAGTTGTCAACTTCTAAGCTACAAATGCTTCAGCATCCTATTCAATCAAACATGTTAGCTATATTGGGAAATTATGTTGTCTGTTTAACAAGATTTACAAAAAAAAATGTGGATGAAAAGATTTACTGTAGAAAGAAGTGAACCCAAATGTCTGTGTTCTTTATCCCACTAAAGTAAATCCCATTTAAATTCTTAAATGCTACACAGTCCAAAGTTAAAGCTCATTACTTATTATCTGTTAACTAGCTAGGTCATTTCATATAAGCAACTCCTGAATTACACCTTCACAAAATAAGCAAGCTAGTCCTACTCTACTTTGTACTACCTCTGTCCCAAAATGAATGTCCAAAACTAAGGACACAAATGACATGTAGAAGAGGATTGATTACGGTATCATCCACTTATGTAAGCTTAAGCCACAAGATTACTTATAAATATATTTCAGGCCAAAACTAAGGACACAAATGACAACTAGTCGATTGATCTGCAGTAGCACAAATGAGAGTAATTGGAAGTTTAAAACTGCGAAAACAAACCGCCAGCAATCAAGGTATCAGGTTAAGTACAACTTATGATAAGTTAAATACTGATTAAAAAGGATGAAGAAATCTGATTAAAAAAGGATGAAGTAGACAAGAAAAATACCAGGAGGCCATTGATTTTGTTGCTGATGTTGCGAGCTCCAAGGGGCCCTTTGCAGCAGCTGATTAATCAATTGTTGCATGAGACATTGGTTTTGCTCATGTCTCTCTCTATCCTTCTGTTGCCGCTCCATCATTTGATTAATCATTTCCTTTAGACCATTAACCTGTGTCTCTAATTGTTGTTCCTTTATGGACTTGGAACTAATTGAGGCCATTGAAGTCGAATTGCAAAGTGAGGATGCATGGGTGCGGCTGGTTGGTAGATTAAGCAGGGGTCTTCCACCATTCCCAAAGCCAAATATTGTATTCCCCCTTCTGACTTGCTTTCCTTGAGAGACGACAATAGCATCTTCCCAATCTTTGCCCTCAAATGGAACACGAGTGTTGGAAGCTTCATTTGGGTCAATGAGACCCTCAGAAATTGCTCTTTCTCGGAAAATATCTTTATATTGCGTCTGTCAATAATAAAAGGCAAATATCAATCATAAATAAAACGGAAATATCTTTATATTTATGCAAACAGGAATCACACCACTTATCATAAATAAAACGGAAATATCTTTATATTTATGTGGAATGTGAAGCAGGGAATAATTATTTTGAGTTTGAAGCCACATGGGAAAGCCACATTCAAGAGTAGAGAGTGATCAGTGCAAAAACTGTACAGAATCAGGTGGGGCATGCGGATTTAATGTCACTGAAAGTCAATTCACTTGTTTTTGCTATGATCAATCCTACTCTAGTAAAAGAAAAGAAAAAGAACTGTCATCATAGGAATGGGCACAAAAAAGAGCACTCCTAGCTATTTGTACATTCCTTAAGCTAGACTCAAAATGGAAAAGCTGGGGAAAATAAAGATCAAATTGCAGACAAACATCTGCCGCATTCACCAGCAGCATGGTATGAGATGAATGATTGAAAAATGAAACCTACAATTACTGCTGTAAAATATGCGGATTAAGTAGCTGAGGGAGAAATAGATTGGTAAAGTAAAATGCGACCACTACACATGAACTCGTGACCAAAATTAAATGCCTAAGCTAAATATTAATCTGATTTAACCTTACAAAGCTTACGCTCCATGAGTTCATTCTCATCATCATAAGTAGAGAGTGATCAGGACAAAGAACCGAAGGACCAGTAGAAGAGAAATACATAAAATACAGCCCAAAATGCAAACAAAACCACCATAACAACGCATTTGTGTTCTACTATTGAGCACATCAATTGAACATCAACAATAATCCCCTGTATCTGATTCAGTTTCACTTTCAAAGCAACTCACCTAGAGTAACACCAGTGTAATGTCAGTAAATTAATGCTTTCAATGCACATAAAATCAGAAAGCAGGTAAATGGATATAATCCTGTTCACTCTCATTGCTAACCATTTGACAAATACTTACAAGTCTAGGAAAACAAGGTATAAAAGGATTTTTTTGTACTTACAAATACTTTTTGGTGCTTTTTAGTTGCCCAAATCAACTCTCCATTTGGCCCCTTGCGAGTATGCATAGCAATTAATGCACCCAGTTCATCAACATGATCTCCATGAATTTTTTTCTACAAACATAATAAGTAGCAAATTACAACCACGAAAAATATAAACTATATAGAAAATTAATTAAAAAATAGAAATAAAAATGATAAAGTGCCAACCATGCGATACAATAGATTAATGAGACTAAGAGATCCACCCGTATGCACACAAGCCTCCCCATTTTCACTCTCTCTGTTCCTCTTATTCTTGTTTGATAATTTCTTAAACTCTTCACTATCCCACCATGCAAGCCATTGGTCCCAAGCTCCACGAATCATACAAATAGGGCGTTCTTTTTTTTCGATCCATTTCCTCCTCATCCTATTTATGATATCTTTGTAACGCGTAGATACCATGTATTTGAATGCTTTGAAGAAGTCATCATAAGACTGATCGGGACAACAATACTCCGTCTGAAATAATAGCGGAATATATAAACATGTGTTGCATTTTGCTAATACAAAAGCTAGTTAAAAGCAATCTGAATGGAATAAATGGGCATGAAATGAGCAATAAAATACCTCAAACTGATCAAACCATCCCTGAATCACATCATTAGGCAACTCCGACCAAACCTTGTGGCAAGCTTCGAAATCAGTATTGATAAATTTTTTTTTTAACCACCGAGCAGGATCAGGAGCACCACCATATATAAGTCTATCAATAAAATGAATATTGTCATGTAAATAAATACACCAACATATATTTATACCTCCCATAAAATGAATGCAGCAAGAAACTAATAGACTTACCCGTAGTTATTACACATTTTAAGAATATACCTCCCATCTGAATGAATCTCAGGTTCCAAGTATACCAATTCAGAGGCATCAGAGGCAGTGGGTGGCACAGGAGGAAGGGATATTCTCTTCCTGACATCTATTCCCAGTAACATCCTCCTCAAGGAGCTGCGATGGTGTACTTGTGATAGCAGTTTGACAATCTTTCACTCTCCAAAGTTTCCCATTCCGTTGTCTTCCTGTACCTCTACCAGCGCCTCTACCCCCACCTCTACTACCACCTCTACCAAAGACCTCTACCACCACTATAAACCGAATCTTCTCCTCCACCAAAGATCTCCATCCGCACTATAGTGAGAATGCTGCACCCTACCATTACCTCCTTGTGTACTGCGCCACTGAATACGCACGTCAACCTTCGGAGCCGCTAGACATTTCTAGATGACATACATGCCAAATATATATAAAACGAAATAAGCATTGTTAAGTGAAGTTCAAAAAATGCAAATTAATAAATGGCATATCTAAATGACATACATGCAAATATATATTACAAAATAAAATAAGCAATATTTTTGATAAGATGAAATAAGCAATATTAAGTGAAATACATAAATGCAGATTAATTAATGACAGGATAAACTATAGAGGGGTGGATTTACATCCCTTTAACTATCATTTTCATCTTCAACGCAAAACTCAAGCTCCTCTTCTTCACATTCTTCTTCATCATCATCATCAGACCCCACTTCAAAGTCATCTTCACCATCTTCTTGCTCCTCATTTTGTTCATCAAATTGCAATACTTCCTCTGCTTCTCGAGGAGGGTTTTCAACCCAAAATGAATCATCGTGTGCATGTTCATCTAATGACACATTATGAGTAGCAGGCATTTCTTCCTCTTGATAACAATCATCCAAGGACGAATCAATTGTTACCTCATATGGTATATTAAACGTGCTTCTCGTCTTAGTTTTCCAAACAGCCCACCATCCGTTACTCCCTCTTCGTCGATGAGGGTAGGATGTCATATAAACTTGTTGAGCTTGTGACGCTAGAATGAAAACATCATCACCATCATGCCTTGAAGAGTGCTTAATATCGACAAGGTCAAAAGTATCATGCTTGACTATGCCTCTCCGAGAATCACGCCATTCACAATTGAAGAGGACAACAGAGTTTCCTCGTGGATATGTCAACTCTAAAACTTCTTTTAAAATGCCATAATACTCCATATTCCCTTTCAAATTGATGCCACTATTCCATGTTGATTTGGTTTGGCCATACTCATCGGTGTGAAAGACATAACCATTCACAAAATAACCCTTGTATACATTAACCTCGAAATTTGGACCCATGGCTAAAAACTTTAATGATGCAGCTTTCGTATCTTCAGGGTGTTCCAAAATCTAGATAAAAATACATTGAGTATATTAAATAACTGAATTGTGAATCAGCATAAGGAAACTAAATTAGAAATAATGATATTTACATAGTTTTTTAGCCATAATGGAAATTCCTTGTCTGTTCTAATTGCAATCAATTCGGGCGGCATATCTCCAGCTTGTTCTTCAAACATGCTGTATTATGATACATATTAAAATTCAGTTATTAAAAGTATCAAGAGAGAAATACTCCCTTCGTCCCATAGATAAAGAAGTATTAACATATTTCCATTTTGATAGTGTGCCTTTTCAAATGGGACACCAAAAATGGAAATTTATGTCTTTTTGAATGGGACGAAGGGAGTAATTTAGCAACAAATACAAGAGAATAACTTACTCCAAATATTCCTCAACCTCAGGGCAGTTAAGGAGCACATAGAGCTTGGCCGCATCCCACTCTTCTCTAGTAAGCATGCGCTTGCGAACACGGTTCCCAAGAAATCGACCCGGCAAAGAAAACACAGATATTTTTCCGTCTGGGTTAGTGTGTCCACCATCAAAGTTACGACCAACTCTTATAAACCTTGTTTCAATATCTGGATGACAGTAAGCTGAGACAAATGACACTATTTCATCAATGATAACTGCTTCAGATATAGAAGCCTCAACCCTTGCTCTATTGCTCATTTTCTTCTTCAGTCTACCCAAAAACCTTTCAAATGGGTACATCCATCTATATTGAACAGGTCCACCAACTCTAGCCTCATATGCTAAATGAATTGGTAAATGTTCCATTGAATCAAAAAAAGATGGCGGAAAAATCTTTTCGAGCTTGCACAATGTAATCACAATGCTATTTTCAAGCTTTTTCATATCTTCAACTCGTAAAGTGCTCGAAGTCAAGGCTCTAAAGAATTCACTCAACTCAGTCAAAGCAACCCATATATCATTAGGCAACAAGTCCCTTAAGGCAATTGGAAGTAACCTATCCAACAACACGTGGCAATCGTGACTCTTCAAACCAAACACTGTCCCTTCTTCTACATTCACACAGTTACCAATATTTGACGCATAACCATCGGGAAGCTTTAAATCTTTCAACCACTGAAGGACACGGATTTTGTTATCTTTTGAAATCACAAACGGTGCAACAGGCTTTAGAGGTTTCCCATTAACATATTTCAAATTAAGATTATCACGCTTGCATATTACCTCAAGATCAAGGCGACCATTAGGAGTGTCCTTTGTTGTCTTGAAATCCATAATCGTGTTAAATATATTATCAAACACATTCTTTTCAATGTGCATGACATCAAGATTATGTCGTAGCAAGTTTGTCTTCCAATAAGGCAATTCCCAAAATATACTCTTTTTTGTCCAATTGTGAGTGTCACCAAAACCTTCTATTCTTTCTTTCGAGAATTTCCTACCCCACCTGATATCATGCAACTTTGAAACCAGCTGAAAAACTTCTTCACCATTAAGACGGGGAGGAGCCTGCCTATTTTCCACCTTATTTTTTGTGAAGGCATTCTTTTGTTTCCGGAACGGATGGTCAACTGGAAGAAAGCGTCTACGACAATCAAACCAACATTGCTTCTTAAAATTATCAAGTGTGAAGGCACCTGTATCCTCCATACAATATGGACAAGCCAATCTTCCATGAGTGCTCCAACCAGACATCATACCGTATCTTTGGAAAGTCGTTAATTGTCCACATAAGCTGACCCTCATATTAAAGTTTTGTGACTTATTTGCATCCCACGTCTCCACACCAAAATTCCATAGCAACTTTAGCTCATCAATCAATGGTCGAAGATAAACATCAATATTTTTACCTGGGCTAAATGGACCAGGAATGAATAAGCTCAAATACATATAAGGGTCAGTCATACACAACCAAGGGGGCAGATTGTAAACGGTCACAATAACTGGCCAACATGAATAAGATTTAGCCGCCGGCCCAAAAGGAGTAAAACCATCTGAACATATCCCCAATCTTATATTTCTAGCATCCGCTGCAAAGTCAGGATACGTGGCGTCAAATTTTTTCCATGCTTCCCCATCTGATGGATGAGTCATAACACCCTCTTCACGCGGACTCTCCTTGTGCCAACGCATAGCTTCAGAACTATCTTTTGAAGAATAAAGGCGTTGCAACCTAGGAATTAGTGGCATATAGCGTAATTGCTTATAAGGTACATTTCTCTTATGTTTCACACTACCACGCCGTGGAGATTTATACATGCTAAGTCCACATGTTGAACATGATTGCAACTCCTCATCTTCTTTATAGAAAAGCATGCATTGATTCCTACAACAATCAATTTTCTCATAACCAAGACCGATATGCCCCACCAACTTCTTTGTCTCATAAAAATTTGATACCATTTTATTCTCTTTAGGCAGCGACCGATTATACCATGATAAGATTCGATTGTAAGTATGTTGGCTCATGTTTGAATCGGCCTTGATATTAAGAAGCTCAGCTACAGACTCCAGCACAGAAGGCTCTGCACCGGGATAAACCTTCTCATTTGCGGAATCCATCATTTTCAAAAATGATTTAGTTGCGTGATTTGGTTCCTCAACAGAATTCAATGTGAAATCAATCGATGGACCAGCCACATCTCTAACCATATCATCCATACCCATATATTGTTCTTCATCATTAGCTATTTCCTCAGTTACATTTATGGAATTCGTAGCTACGGATGGATGCCTTTGAACATCTCTAAAGGCAATCTCTGGTTCACCATGCAATATCCACCTCTTATAGTTACCAACAAACCCGAATTTCATAAGGTGCAACTTAATACGACCATCTGTTTGGACTTTGAGATTGCAACAACTATTACATGGACATCGAAGCATTCCATCACGTATACATTCAGGATGTGATCTAGCAAATTCTACAAAATACTTCACACCTCTTGTAAATTCTTCTGTGCATCCTCTCATTCCAACAACCTTTCGATTATCCATCCAACTACGATCTTTCCCCGCCATTAATAACACCTACATTCACCAACAACACCATTTATGTTACTACTAAATTTTGTTATCTATAAATCTTATTATTTAGGCTTTAGAAATGAGGTTAGGCTTCTATCCCATCTCAAAATACACAATTGTATGAATTGCAAATATCATATTTATCTACATGCTTTATATAAACAAATGCTCATCTATTTCATACAATTCAACAGTGCAGCTCACCTTTTTCTTTTTTTTTTCTTTTTTTAAAAAAAGCATATTTCTCAGGTGTTGAAACTTATTCTTGGATGTTTATTTACTTGTTTTACAGAAAACACTTGACCCATATCCGACTTTCTTAGCATCCTCTGTACTGGGCTCCCATTTCCATATTAACCATTGAACCTGTAATTCTTGTTGCCGTGAGTCAATTGTGCGATGTCTGTGTTGCTAAAGCTATCATGGAGCCTTACGACCTAAGAAGATTTGTTGGTCGTAAATGGGGAGCCAAAGGTAGGTTGTGACAAGGCAGTGTAGGCAAAACTTCAACTCCAATGAGAATGAGTGGCTTGATAACAGGTATTTTATGATATACTCTCCCTCCGTCCCAAACTTCTAGTTACTAAAATTGAATGCCCAAGAATTAAGCAAAAAAACACAATTAGCTGAAATACCCGTCATAGAAACAAAAGAAATGCAGAGACACCAGTTATGATATACCAAGTATTTCATAACTGACAATCGATATGTGATCCTCAAATGGCATGCTATGAACAGACGTAAACTTGGAGGTAAGCAGGAAAAGAATCGAATTCAACAAGAAACCAATTAGACAGAGATAAAACCCCATTCATGTTTGTGAATAAGTGGCTGCATCGATTTCAAAACCAATAGAATTTCATGAAAATTAAGCTACTCCACATCAAAAATTCCCAAATTAAAAAGAGAATTAAGCTAACCCACATCAAGAAAGAGAAGGAACGGCGGACTACTCACCTGAGGCGAACAGCCTGAACCGCACCACCGGCGTGGACAATCCACGGACCAAGGCCACGGCGGTTGGCCGGAATAGTAGCGTAGGCCGGAGATAGTTAGCGTCCGTCGACCTAGAAAGAATGGAACGGTGTAAATTTGAGAAAGGGGGAGAAATTAGGTTTACATTTGAAGTATTTATATCTAAGCATTGGACACCATTCAATGGTAGCAATAAAAAATTGGAAACGACCAAATTTGGTGGTCTCAATTATTTCGGTTCCCGCTAAGTTTTTTAATTTTCCCCCATTTTCTGTGGCGACCTAATTTGGTCTCAATTTAATTGGGTGGTTGCGTTAATAATATAGAGACCACTTTATCGTCTCCAATCTTTATTGAAATCTGATACATAATTGGCAACCATTTGCTGGTTACAATATTTAATTTGGTGGTCTCTAAATTGCGTCCAACGTCTTAGTCTCCAATTACTCGTCTCCAAATAAGTTTATTCTAGTAGTGTAAAGGCTTGTCCACAACACCTTTAGAAGCATGACATAATCTACAAATAGAGGTCTCATATACCCATTTTAAAGATCCTTTTAGACACCTTGGAGGAACTGTACTGAAATTCAGACTCAAACTCTATCTCATATAAACCTACACACAATCTCACTCTCTCCCTCTTTCCCTCTCACCCAAATCAAATTTCATGAACGCATTTGGATGATGAACTAACTCAAGCTACAAAAAAATAAGATAGAAGTGAACCTTGGTTAGCTAAATCATTTGTAAACTCTATTTCTCCCTTTACTTTAATGTCATTACTTAGATGTGTTACTTGATCTTGCTATGTTGAAATACTTTAATGTAACTTATTTGTTGACATTTGTTATCTACTCCTTCTTATGAAATCACACATGATACCAATAGTTCTCTCTCTATGAGAGTATACAACCATTAATTTGGTGATCAAGTATGCTTAGGGAATTGAAGTTGATATGATTAGCTCCTAATCTCTTTTATCGATTTTTTTAGTTTAAATTGTTCCTATTTGATTATTGCTTCATTCTCCCATCTCAGATTTACATACGATATCAATTGAATCTTTTTCGTCATGAGAACATATAACCAAGATCTACTTAGAAAATAGGTATGTTCTAGATAAAAGGCCATGAGATTGATGTGATTCAATTACAGTTTAGTTGTGACATTTTGGATTTGCTTTTTTCATCGTTTATTTCTTATTTATGTTTTGATTTGACACTTTCTGACTGAGAGGCAGAAATAGTCGCGTGGTTCCTTTGGGACCATGCGACGCCTTTAGGCAATCCGCGCGGCTTGTTTAGCCAGTAGCAGCCTATGATCAGTCTGTTGCCTTTTCTTTGTTTTTATGTTAAATTCTCACATTTTATCAATTTTGCCTAGAAACTGATTTCCAAAGATGCACAAGTTTTCTAAAATCTTTCATTTGCTTATTTTGAACAAACATACACACACGCGCTGTGAGGACCCCGACCCGGAACCTACACGTGTCCCGAGCTGGAGCGTCCTCAAACTAACCCAAAGATCCTAAACTGTTAAAACTTTGATTTAACTTTCAAACATACACACAACCATTTAAAATAACTCTACTCCTTTCCACATTGGAGGAAGAGTTGACCCTCCTTGAAAATAATAAACGGTTTTAGTTACAAATATATCGAATATAAAATGGAATTAAAGTTTATGAATACAAACTCTTTAAAAGAATTATGCCAAAATACACTTTCTATACCAACCAAATCATACCCCGACAAATTCCCAAAATATAACTTCCAAACACCTCACCGCCCTTACTTGGCCGGTCCATCTGTCTCGGAATCTAAAAACAGTAAAGGGAGAGGGGTGAGAATAAATCTCAATGAGCTATTATGAATGCAGCAAGATGCCAAACAAGATGCAACACATAGCATGGTAGCACATAACACATTATGAAAGCGGTAAACACATTACGTTACCTCATTTTACCTTTTCTCGTCTGAACAATAAGTCGTACAACGTGGGAGTAAAACTCCACTCTTTGGTGAATTGCCTCCAGTACATTCACCTCTTATAGGACTCATACCCCAGAGATCCATATAAGAAAAGATACCTAATATAGAGTATCCAAAAATAATATATTCCCCCGGTACACCAATCGCAGCAGGTCTGTAAAGGCTTCTTCATGCTCAATACAGTCGCTAGCACAGCGCCACTGTGGCGCGAGAGAGGGGAGGGTCACGGTATGATGGACCTTCAATCACTTATAGAACAAATCAATAATTGATTGACTTCCATCATACCCACCCGAACGCATTCAAGCACATAATAGTTACTTGAATTATAATCCACAAAAAGGGATAATCATATAACAACATGGTAAAATATACTCATGATTCATCCATACTATAGTGTAACAGTTCATGTAATACACTATGCATAATACCATTAACGAATTTAAATTCAAGTAAGGTATCCATATAAACACATAATCCACACCGGGATACCATATAACAATACCAAATAATCCACAAAGGGGATAAACAATATAGTCACATGGTAAAATATACTCATGTTCAACCAATATCATAGTGCAACAATTAATTAACACACCATGCACAATATAAACAATGTATATGAACTCAAGTAAGGCAAGGAAGTATTATCGATCCATCCTACAAGGTCACTATACAATACTACATAGCTCCTATAAAGGCTCAAGCTCAAATTACCAAGTGGGAGTCACAATTTATAAGAGATCAACTAAGATTGCCAAACAATTTCTGATTCAGACTCAACGTGCTTCCGTAGTTCCATAGTAACCCAAGTAAGGTGCCATTAAGTGATACAATTGTTCTAAGTATAACCTAGGTTAAAAGGGATTAATTCATATCCGGAAGGTTAGATTCCAACTTTATTTTGGTTAAGGGTCATACTAGGAGGTTACTAGTGAAAATTCAGCGAAACAGGGAGCTGGGCCAAAATCTGCCAACATGGGCGACCGCCCTAACCACTTGGGCGACCGCCCAAGTGGACTTTAAAGCCAAAAATGAATTCTGCCGTGATGGGCGGCCGCCCAAGCCCCCATGGGCGACCGCCCAAGCCTTCCTCCAGCCCATTTTCAGATTTTGACCCTTTTATGCCTAGGTTTCCATTCCTTCTAACCAAGCTTAATTCAAGAACACCCAAGGATGCTTTAACCTTACCAAGTCCCATTCCAAACATATAAACTCAAAACCAAGTAGCCCTAGATTATTTATCTCTACCCATTTCACCCATTTCAAACCCTTTTTAAATGATCTTCCTTGAACCCTAACTTCAATAATTTCATTTTCCAATCATCCAATCTTCAATTAAGGTTTCCAAGGCATAAAATCAACATCATAGAACAAGGGTAATATTTAAAAGCTCATGAACAAGTAGGAGAAGGGAATCATAACAACTCACCTTAGGGTTTTATAATGGAAGGTTGATCTTTCTATCTTGATGGATTCTCCTAGATGACCCAACTTCAATGATGTTCTTAGACTTGAATTTGGTGGAGAAATGGCTTGGCTTCAAAGCTTGGTGTTGGGAGCTTCCATGGAGTTCTAGGCTTTCTTTGGAAGAAGAAGAATGAATGAAGGAGAAGGAAGAAGGAAGTAAGAGTGAGGGGTTAAAGGGGGGTAGAGTGGAGGATGAATGGGGAGGGAAACACTTGGCAAGGATTTGGAATGAAGAGGGAATTGGCCCCCCTCTTCTAAATCTAGAGGCTTTCACCACTTTTTAAAATAAAATAAATCCTTACCCAATTAATTCATCCTACCCAAATAACCTCCTTGTACTATTTATCATATTTCCATTTTTATTATTTCCCCAAGTTTCTTTATTTAATACCCAAAATTTCTCAAAAGATTCTAAATTTACTTCTCACCCAATTTATCTTAAATTAAGAATCTAAAGACATAATTGAACACATAAAACTATCATAATCATTAAAAGCATATAATAAGATATTTAAATTTAGTGCCTAGGGTTGGGGTCGTCACACTCACTCCCCCTTAAAGAAAATTCGTCCCGAATTTGACTGTCACTTACCTAAATGTTCAACCTGCTTCGGTTACTTAGGTACCTCATATTCCAATTCCCAAATAGTCTCTTCAATGTGGTGATTCTTACCCAAAATTCCTAATTCCATTAATAATACGATATTACAACTTAATGCTCCATGAATACCTTACAAACATTACTAACCCGAATTTTCACGACCTTAATAAAATATCAATGATTAAAAGTCTTACAACTTATGTCACTAAATACACTACAATATTGCATTTAAAACTTTAAATACTCTATAAGTTGCCCCAAGTCAGTCTATAAATCAAATTACCAACCTTTTCTAAAACTTCAAATGGATTAACGAACTTTGGCGCCAATTTACCTTAGGCCTTGCCTCTCCAAACTCACCCCAACAAATTAGAGATCGATATTTTCTTCTCAAACTATGCCTCATACAGTTTTATCTTAATGTTAGCATGATAACTACCATTATACGCACTCAACCACTGGTAACCATACGTACTATCGACTACTAACATCCATTGTTCATGCCCGTAGCATATCCTCAATAATAATTAATGATTCCACAATTTTTCACAAAGTTAAACTCAATAGCATTCCTACATTCCAGTAGGATCTTCCAAAATGAATGACTATCCAATCCATTTCACACTATGGGGTTTTATACAATCAAACTATCTCCTAACATATACAAGAACTCGATCAATGAATCTCATCATTATAAATATATAAAATAAGTAGAAAACACCATCAACTTCCTATAAACAAAACGACATACTCCTTTTACTTTCAAAGTAACCAAATCACAAAATTCATCGTGATAATACTCTCAGTTCAATCTAGAACTCTAAATATTTTAATAAATCTTCTAACGTCAATATTCTATTTTCACCCTTATGACCAAACCCCTTATGTCTTGACTTGCTTGAAACGAGTTATTTCAATTATCTCATCCTCATTTCTCATGATACAAACATTAAATAACTGCCTATGAATAATAAATATAAACATGCTACTAAGACCCGGATTCCCATAAACGGAATACTGGTCGATTTTATATCATAATTCAATGCTCTAATTAGGCCCAGGTCCAGAGACAGATCAATATTCAATCAAATGGTTGGCCGCTCACAACGGAGCCGATCCAACTCCAAAACAAAAACCGAGTCTACTGCGACCTCCACATTAATAACCCCACAATTTATCAATTCATTTCTCGGATCAAAACTTTAATACAATTAATCACTATAGGGGAAATAGGTTGTCATTTCTACTTGCTTCTGTACAACTTATATCTTTAGAACACCAAGTCTTTCAAAAATTTACAACATCTTTCAGAATTCCAAAGGATAGATAAAATGAGATCAAATGAGACTCGAATGATTTATTTATTTAAAACTGTCCCATACCAGTTTTAATTAACTAAACCACTCACACTTTTAAGAAATTTTCAAAAGATTGATAAGCTAACAAAGAATACTCGAGTGATTTAATTATCTACAACCGTCCCATACCAGTTGTAGATAGTTAAATTACTCACAGATTTTAATGTACACAAAAACGGTTCGCTGACCTTATTAAATCAATTATCCCCGAAGGGTACAAATGCTCACACCGAAGTTCAACACACACTTTCAATTGTTAAAACACAATTAAACAATTCTAACATAATATTCTTGTTTGACCTCTATTTATAGTATAGCCACCATTCATAATATTTATACTTAATCAAATTCCCTTATAAGAAAACACAATCTCGCAATACTATTACTATCTCCGATAAATAACACTAAAACAATCATTAAGATTATAACTAGGTAAATCATCCTCAATTCAATAATTCCTCAAGTTGTATTTTCAACACTTTTACTTAATTTGAGTCATCTATTCCCTACCTTTAATATTGGTATTGTACTTAGTAACAATGTAATGCATACCTCCAGTTTCCGGTCAATTATCATGATTTCCTAATAAGAAAATATAATTGGAACTCTCATAGATCAATCATCCCCAAATTGTGATTAAACATTAACGGTGTAAACTAACTTACCTCTCGATAACCGTCAACAACTAAAAATCCGCATAACACCAGTCTCTCATAAGCATCACACCAATCTCTTATTTTAGTCATGCAACTAAGTCGACCTACAGGGTATAATCATCCTAAAGTATCCTGTCTTCCAATAAGATTCATCCTCATTTTATTTTCTCAACTAATGATAATCATTTCTCAAACAAACCATATACATACTTTACTAATTCCTGAAGTTGATCCTATAAGTCACCAATAACTACATCTATTATACTTCTTCACATTTACCCTATTTACCTCCCATAACTAATACACACCCATAATTCAAACCGGTCATATTAACTACAATGTTGTCTTAAGTATATCCTTAGAACAAATATTCACTGGAATTGTAACACCCGAAATTCAACTAATAACCATTGAGTATCCTATTAGTTTCTAGAATCAATCATGCAAATCGTCAACAATTGATAACGAATACTTATTTCTTACAGTTACAAATTTGAGATCTCTATAACCTTATAATTAACCACCAAGTATCATCTTTTCTAATTATAGTAACAATTTATCCTTACGGAGATTCGCTAAGCTCATTATCTTCTTTATCAAATACTTTCCCAAAATGAATCATCAATTCTATCATTCCAATTAGTGTCCTCTCTCTAGGGATCCGAATACTAAAATTGTACCTTATCTCAATTCAAAGCCTCAATGTCCTGGTATGATACCTGATGAAAACCCAATTTGAAACTCGCATGGACAGCACCACTTAGTCAATTTATAAGGTGATATCACTTACAAAAATATCTGATTTCCTATTCACATTAGTAGCAAGAATTCAATCAATCTCTTCTTAGAGAATAAACTTATAGCACATAAGGCAATTATATGTCAGCTCTATAAGGACCCGTACTCATGATATCTTATAAACCATATAATCCCGCTTAGACTATTATTTTCAATACTAGTCTCATATATCTAGTCTCCACTACGAGACACCAATGTATAATTACTTACGCAAGTTATACAACCATAAACCACTCTTAATTAGGCCATACTTTCGACATTTACGCATATATAACATAATAGCAAATAATGACTTATCCGCCTCAACCACACACGGAGGCAAGTCAAACATAGATAAGGAGACTCGCTTCCTGCGACAGTCCTCCTCAAACACAACAACTACTCAAATAATTCGGTTAATATAACGATGATTCACGGATTGGTAATTCGACCAAATCCACCGGCAATACATGCCCACTTAATCACAACTACCATGATCCACAAGAATGATTCGAGGTACTCTCCCATAGGAGTAGAACCTTCAGCACATAAGGCAACTTTTGGCCAATTATGCAAATAAAGATGAAATGTAATGCCACATGAGAACGAATGAACAAGGATTTATAAAAGTATGAACCCTAACTCCTGAGACAGGTAAAATACCTCAATTGATGGTGGAGGAATCTATCTTTCCATAACTCACCTTTCCTTGATTCCTTGGTTGGTCAATATCATTTTCTGTCTTTGAACAATTTCCTGCATTAAACTCTCGACGTAAGTTATCGCACACTCTCACTCAGCTAGACTCTACCCGAGAACTCTAACCGAGCTCTGATACCAACTGTGAGGACCCCGACCCGGAACCTACACGTGTCCCGAGCTGGAGCGTCCTCAAACTAACCCAAAGATCCTAAACTTTTAAAACTTTGATTTAACTTTCAAACATACACACAACCATTTAAAATAACTCTACTCCTTTCCACATTGGAGGAAGAGTTGACCATCCTTGAAAATAATAAACGGTTTTAGTTACAAATATATCGAATATAAAATGGAATTAAAGTTTATGAATACAAACCCTTTAAAAGAATTATGCCAAAATACACTTTCTATACCAACCAAATCATACCCCGACAAATTCCCAAAATATAACTTCCAAACTCCTCACCGCCCTTACTTGGCCGGTCCATCTGTCTCGGAATCTAAAAACAGTAAAGGGAGAGGGGTGAGAATAAATCTCAATGAGCTATTATGAATGCAGCAAGATGCCAAACAAGATGCAACACATAGCATGGTAGCACATAACACATTATGAAAGCGGTAAACACATTACGTTACCTCATTTTACCTTTTCCCGTCTGAACAATAAGTCGTACAACGTGGGAGTAAAACTCCACTCTTTGGTGAATTGCCTCCAGCACATTCACCTCTTATAGGACTCATACCCCAGAGATCCATATAAGAAAAGATACCTAATATAGAGTATCCAAAAATAATATATTCCCCCGGTACACCAATCGCGGCCAGTGCAGCAAGGCTTATTCATGCTCAATACGGTCGCTAGCACGGCCCACTCTGTGGCCACAGAGGGGAGGAGATCACCGGTATGATGGACCTTCAATCACTTATAGAACAAATCAATAATTGATTGACTTCCATCATACCCACCCGAACGCATTCAAGCACATAATAGTTACTTGAATTATAATCCACAAAAAGGGATAATCATATAACAACATGGTAAAATATACTCATGATTCATCCATACTATAGTGTAACAGTTCATGTAATACACTATGCATAATACCATTAACGAATTTAAATTCAAGTAAGGTATCCATATAAACACATAATCCACACCGGGATACCATATAACAATACCAAATAATCCACAAAGGGGATAAACAATATAGTCACATGGTAAAATATACTCATGTTCAACCAATATCATAGTGCAACAATTAATTAACACACCATGCACAATATAAACAATGTATATGAACTCAAGTAAGGCAAGGAAGTATTATCGATCCATCCTACAAGGTCACTATACAATACTACATAGCTCCTATAAAGGCTCAAGCTCAAATTACCAAGTGGGAGTCACAATTTATAAGAGATCAACTAAGATTGCCAAACAATTTCTGATTCAGACTCAACGTGCTTTCGTAGTTCCATAGTAACCCAAGTAAGGTGCCATTAAGTGATACAATTGTTCTAAGTATAACCTAGGTTAAAAGGGATTAATTCATATCCGGAAGGTTAGATTCCAACTTTATTTTGGTTAAGGGTCATACTAGGAGGTTACTAGTGAAAATTCAGCGAAACAGGGAACTGGGCCAAAATCTGCCAACATGGGCGACCGCCCTAACCACTTGGGCGACCGCCCAAGTGGACTTTAAAGCCAAAATGAATTCTGCCGTGATGGGCGGCCGCCCAAGCCCCCATGGGCGACCGCCCAAGCCTTCCTCCAGCCCATTTTCAGATTTTGACCCTTTTATGCCTAGGTTTCCATTCCTTCTAACCAAGCTTAATTCAAGAACACCCAAGGATGCTTTAACCTTACCAAGTCCCATTCCAAACATATAAACTCAAAACCAAGTAGCCCTAGATTATTTATCTCTACCCATTTCACCCATTTCAAACCCTTTTTAAATGATCTTCCTTGAACCCTAACTTCAACAATTTCATTTTCCAATCATCCAATCTTCAATTAAGGTTTCCAAGGCATAAAATCAACATCATAGAACAAGGGTAATATTTAAAAGCTCATGAACAAGTAGGAGAATGGAATCATAACAACTCACCTTAGGGTTTTATAATGGAAGGTTGATCTTTCTATCTTGATGGATTCTCCTAGATGACCCAACTTCAATGATGTTCTTAGACTTGAATTTGGTGGAGAAATGGCTTGGCTTCAAAGCTTGGTGTTGGGAGCTTCCATGGAGTTCTAGGCTTTCTTTGGAAGAAGAAGAATGAATGAAGGAGAAGGAAGAAGGAAGTAAGAGTGAGGGGTTAAAGGGGGGTAGAGTGGAGGATGAATGGGGAGGGAAACACTTGGCAAGGATTTGGAATGAAGAGGGAATTGGCCCCCCTCTTCTAAATCTAGAGGCTTTCACCACTTTTTAAAATAAAATAAATCCTTACCCAATTAATTCATCCTACCCAAATAACCTCCTTGTACTATTTATCATATTTCCATTTTTATTATTTCCCCAAGTTTCTTTATTTAATACCCAAAAATTTCTCAAAAGATTCTAAATTTACTTCTCACCCAATTTATCTTAAATTAAGAATCTAAAGACATAATTGAACACATAAAACTATCATAATCATTAAAAGCATATAATAAGATATTTAAATTTAGTGCCTAGGGTTGGGGTCGTCACACGCGCGCACACATTTATTTTAGAAATACTCGTTGATACGAGTCACTTTGGGTGAGCTTTTGATACTCTTCTAAGGTATAAAGTAACCTCCAGACTCTAATCTCATTAAATAGTCTTTTTCAATATTTTGGCTCACAAAAAACGGTGTGGCGACTCTCATTCAAACTATTTATCCCCGTCCCACTATTATAAAATAATTCCAAACTACCCATGCGATCGACGCATCGGATCAGGACACTTTCAGTGGCGACTCTGCTGGGGACTAAGTTTTAAACTCATTCTGAAAGGATTTTTAAACTTTTTGTGGGTCAAACTTTTGTTTTCTCATTATTTTTGTGTATTAAGTGTTTACTTTGTCAAAATATGTTTTTACTTGTGTCATTTGGCTTCTATGTCCTCTAATCAGTTGCAGGGAGATCACATGTGATAAATATTGGTTTGAAATGGGGTAAAAATGCCCAAATTGCTCACAGATTGAAACTGCATAATGCAGTCCAGATATGGTGCATGGCACCTTTTGAACTGTGTGGCCTCTTATGCCAGTCCGCGCGGCCTCTTTTGGTAGACCATTATAATTTTGTTCAGTGTATTCCTATGGCATTTCAACATGTTTTTTTAGCATTCTGGTGGTCCGGATTTAGAATTTGTACTGATTTCGCAGAATAGAGTGGGGATCCCATTTTTTGTGTGTTTACCTTTAAGCATTGTAACTTCCGTTTGTATACCTTTAGAATACATTTTTAAAATATTTTACTCAAAAAATGTACATAGATACTGAACACTACTCACATCCTATCTTTTAGACACTACACACTACATCCCAAACCCGGGATGGTCTTAGACGCAGCTCAAAAGTGTTATTATGCATCTCTTGTACGCACGAGACCATCCCACTTAGCCTTATATGAGGCCATGTCAACCATGCATAGTACATGTCACACATTTTTGTCCGAGACTTGGTTGGATTTTGGTCTATACTGTATCATAAAACCATCAATGCCTATCTGAAAGTGGCCCGATCCGATGCGTTGATCGCATGGGTGGTTTGAAAATATTTTTATGTAAGTAAGATAGAGTTGAGTATCAAAGAGAGTTACCACACCATTTTTGTTAGAAAAATCTTTGAAAAATGCTTTTGATATAAAATATAAGTTTGTAGGTCACTTTACACCGTGAGAATATTATCAAGAGCTCACCCAAGGCATCCGTATCTATGAGTCTTGCTAATCAATTTTTTATTTGTGTGTGTGTGTGTGTTTTAAGTCATAATATGCAAATGAAAACAAGTGCATCATTTGGAAAACCCCTTTTTTGGTAGGAAAAGAGATTCAACATAAAAAAGGACGAAACAAGCTGCAAACTGATCATTGGTTGTACTTGGTGAAATGAGTCGCACAGACTGAAAAATGAGGACAGTGCGGGACTTTATGCCTCTCAGTCAGATTTTGCAGAGAAAGAGAACAAAAACTAAAAATTAGACATGAACAAACAAATTATAGTCATTTACAGAAACTGAAAAGAAGTTACATCAATCTTATAGCCATTTTTCTAAAATATACTTATTTTTCCAATTTAATGGATTTATGCTATAATAGGGAGATGAACTAATTGATATCATTTGTAAACTCAAGCTATGAAAATGAAAGCAATAAATACATAATAGAGATAAAAGTAATTTTAGGGGGAAATCACATCAAATTCATGAATTCATCCCTGAAGCATACTTAATAACTGAATTATTGGTTGTATGATCTCCTAGGGATAAAACCCAATTGGTATCATGTGTGATTTAAAAAGCAAATCAATAGTAACTGTTTACATCAAGACATTTAAACATATAGCAAGATCATATAAATAATGACTTTAAAGTAAAGAGAGTAAAGAGGGAGAATGAGAGTTTACCAATGATTTAGCTATCAAGGTTCACTTCTATCTTTTTAGTTTGGTTGCCTGAGCTAAGTTTTCATTCAAATGCATCCATGAGACTTGATTTGGATAGGAGAGAGATTGATTTTATGTAAATTTGTAGGAGGGAGAAAGGGATGCCTAAATTTGGGCGGCGTGTGTATTTAGGATACCTAAAATGTGTAGAGAAGTATTCTATTTATAGTTGTTGCCTACCTGCTAAAGAGGTCGCGCGGACAGCTCTTTAGGTGGCAAAAGGCGCGAACGACATTCTTAGCCGCCTTAACTGTTTCTAAAAGCTGTCAGCTGTCAGGATAAGATCTTTTCATATTTTTAGCATTCCAACAAGGTCCTTTTAAGGTGTCTTACGTCAGAATGGCCCTTCCTCACTTATAATGATTTAAGTAATTCCCGTAAAACATTCGAACACGCTGTTATCGCTGAGCAGTAAAGTTTTTAGCATTTATTATATAACTTTGGGAGGTGTAAAGTTTTTAACTAAATGATGGTGAAATAAATAATTATTGAACTTGATGCAAATTTTAAACAAGCTCGTTAGATTTTATATTCATTTTGTTAGCTTCCATATATGGTCATCCAAAAGAAACCATTTTGCCTCAAAATGTGAACATTAGATACTAAACTATCAAAATTGTAACATTAAGATCTAAATTGCAATGATAAATTACAAAACAGGGCCTAACGTCCACATGGTGGTACCAGTTTGGAGCTTGACGTTCAAAATTTAGCGAAATAGTGTCTGACTTATCGTTTTGTTTGCAAAATAGGGTTTTTGGACGGATTTCGTTAGAAAAATCAGTTAAGACACTTGTGACTTGCACGTGATTACGAAATGGATCAGTTTGAAATGTGTATTAGTTCCTAAGGGGGACAAATACTTAGACATAAAGTTGAAAAATATAAAAAAATCAAATGTTAAATAATCAAATTTAAAATAAAATAACTAATATATTAAATTTTTTATTTTAATTATTTTTTATTTCAAAAAATATTAATTTTTTAATTATAAATAAACAAATAAATCATTTATTTTCATAATTGCCCTTCTGCTGCCGCCATCTTCCTCCACCCACCACCACCTTCATCAACCTCACTCCACCACCACCACCTTCATCATCCTCAACCCACCACCACCACCTTCATCATCCTTAACCCATCAACACCTTCGCCATTCTCACCCTATCATCGCCTTCAAACTACTACCAAAATAAAAATATATAATCATAATCCATAGTAAGAGAAACCCCAAGATCTGAAGACACAAACACAACAACAACAACAAAGCTGATGTGGTCGTGTTATTGGGCATGCATGGGCAGTTATAGTTTGGCCAGTTATAGGGGGTTTGTGTTATTTAATTTGAGTGATTTAATAATGTTAGTTGTGTTAGTTGTGTGTGTTAGTTGAGTATGTTAGTTGCTTATGTTAGTAGGAGTAGTGGTGGTGGCAGTTTCCTCAAATGACTGGAAGTGGGGGGGAAACGTGGTCTTGGTTGGTTGTGTTTGGCTTTGTGTTTATTAGAGTTGTTAGTTGACAAGAGGAATATACAGAAAATTGTCCCAACTCTTCCCTCTTTCTTCTTCTCTTCCATTTCCCCCAATTTCTGTTCTTATCATTGGTATCAGAGCCAGGTTACGATGGATACTCGTAACAAGTCTAATGCCGAATTCCGGAATGAGGTCGGTGAAGCGTTGGCCAGGCACGAGTCCACCTTCGACCAAATCCATTCTACTTTACAAACGGTGTTAACGGAGTTGCAGAAATTGCAAGTTCCTCGCACCGACCTTAATCCTGACACCAACCCATTTGGCAAAGCTGAAGTGGCTGATACGTCGGTTGGGTGCAAGGGTAAGGAGACCAGTCACGACAATCCAAAATTGTATTTCCCAAAATTCAGTGGTGAAGACCCTAACGGGTGGATTTATAAAGCGGAGCAATACTTCGAGTTTAGAGCTATTAGTCTGGAAAGCAGGTTCAATTAGCTTCTTTCCATTTGGAGGGTACGGCCTTGCAGTGGCATCGTTGGTATATGAAGTTTCGCGGACCGCAACGGTGGAATGAATTTACCTGAGCAGTTCTAGCTCGATTCGGACCAACAGAGTATGAGAACCCGTCAGAAGCTCTCACCCGCCTCTGCCAAACAGCTTCAGTCGCAGCCTACCAGGAGGCATTTGAAGCTTTATCTCAAAGGGTGGATGGCCTCCCCGAAGTGTTTCTTGTTGGGGTTTTTGTTGCAGGGCTTAAGGACGAAGTTCGGTTGGATGTCAAGCTTAAGCAACCCAGGTCGCTGGCCGATGCGATAGGAGTTGCACGTTTAGTCGAGGAACGGAATCAACTCCACAAGGGTACTGCGGTTTACCCAAGACTGTCTACTCCTAGTAAAACTGCTGCTCAGCCGACCCCAGGGATCCTAGGTGCACCTCCTGGACAGCGTACTACTCCAGCAGCTACCTCGGTCGTGTTCCATCGTCTCTCTCCGCAGGAAGCTCGCGAGCGACGAAGCAAAAGACTATGCTATTATTGTGATGAGAAATTCATTGCTGGACACCGCTGTCTCAAGCCCCAGTTGTTTATGATTGAGGACACGGATCTATCAGCAATGGGGTTGGAAGACGAACAGGCTGGAGGTGAGGTGGAATTAGAAGCCCAACCCGAAATCTCCTTCCATGCAATAACGGGAGCCAATCATCCACGAACCCTCCGCGTGTTGGGTCGATTTGGCAGCAGCAACTGGGTCACAATTTTAGTCGATGGGGGCAGTACCCATAACTTCATTGATCAGGCCATAGTTCGGAAGTTTGGGTTGCCAATCCGCAAGGACAAGCAGTTTAACGTTACCATTGCTAATGGAGATCGAGTGGAATGTGCCGGGTTGTGCGAAGGGCTCCAAGTTGACATTCAGGGGGCCATTATCACTGCCGATTACTACGTATTGCCTGTTGCAGCTTGTCACTTAGTCCTTGGGGTGCAATGGTTGCGGACGCTTGGGCCGATTGAGACAGATTACCGTGAGTTAACAATGTCGTTTATGTTGGCAAATCGGAAATGCATTTTTCAGGGGCTAACACCGACTTCTAGCATGGAATTGGAACCCAAGGAATTCTGTGGAATGCAAGATAGGGCCTATCTCCTCCACATTAGTCTGACAGGAAGTGAGACAGTGATACCCCCAAGGCCCATTGCTCTCAGCCGATTGCTAGAAGAATTCTCAGACGTATTCAAGGAGAACTCTCAGCTTCCACCTAGGCGGGGTCGCGAGCATAACATTCCGCTGCAACCACAAGCTGGTCCGGTAAGTGTGAGGCCGTATAGGTACCCCCATTATCACAAGTTGGAGATTGAAAAAATGGTGCGGGAGTTGTTGGACTCCGGGTTGATTCGACCAAGCCATAGCCCGTTTTCTTCCCCCGTGTTGTTAGTAAAAAAAGCAGATGGAAGTTGGCGGTTCTGTGTTGATTACCGGGCCTTAAACCAAATTACGGTAAAAGATAAGTATCCTATCCCGGTAATTGATGAACTGTTGGATGAACTGTATGGGGCGCAATTTTTTTCCAAGCTTGACTTAACGGCAGGCTACCATCAAATAAGGGTGGATGATGCAGACATTCATTAGACCGCATTTCGCACGCATGATGGGCATTATGAATTTATGGTCATGCCTTTCGGACTCACCAACGCGCCCGCGACATTCCAAGGTCTTATGAACGATCTCTTCAGGCCACACCTACGAAATTTCATTTTGGTATTTTTTGATGATATCTTAATTTACTCTGTTAACTGGACTGATCACTTAGAGTACTTGCGTATTGTCTTTGATATTCTTCGGGCTAACAAATTTTATGTCAAGGAGAAGAAATGTCGATTTGGCATTTCACAGGTGGATTACTTGGGCCACATTATCTCAGCCGAAGGGGTCGCGGTGGATCCGAGTAAGGTGCAGTCAGTCCGTGAGTGGCCTACTCCTACCACTCCTAAGGCGGTTCGAGGGTTTTTGGGGATTGCTGGCTATTATCAAAAGTTTATCCGTCACTTTGGTAGTATAGCAGCACCGTTGAACCAGCTTCTCACCAAGGACGGGTTCCATTGGAATAAGGCAGCACAGCAGGCCTTTGAACAACTTTAAGAGGCGCTGACCTCCTCTCCTGTTCTGGCCCTTCCAGATTTTTCCCAACCGTTCGTGATTGAGTGTGATGCTAGTGGCAAGGGAATCGGGGCAGTCTTAACGCAAGGCAAAAGGCCAGTGGCATTTTTCAATGAGGGATTGAAGGAATCAGCACTAGAACTGTCCGCGTATGAGAAGGAAATGTTAGCAATCGTCAAAGCTATCCGCAAATGGCGACCGTACTTGCTGGGACGGAAATTTATTATGCGAACTGATCAACGGAGTCTTAAGTATCTGATGGAGCAGCGAATTACGACACCGAATCAGGCTCGGTGGCTTCCGAAGTTGATGGGGTACACATATGAGATCGAGTATAAAAAGGGGGTCGAAAACCAGGCCGCGGATTCACTATCTCGCAAGGGTGAGTTTCAATTTGCTTCACTCACTGCTCCACACACCGAGTGGTGGCCTCACCTTCAGGCCGAAATGAGCACTGACCCATTCTACAGTTCGCTAAAGGGGGCACAATTCTAGCAACAGGATGGCGTATGGTTCTGTCAAGGCAGAATTTTCTTGAGTCCTTCATCCACCTTAATTCCGCAAATTATTGCGGACTGCCACTCGTCTTCATTGGGGGGGGGGCATTTCGGGTTCCTTAAGACCATGAGTCGAATTCACAGCAGCTTTCAATGGCCAAGTATGAGGCGAGCTGTTAGGGAATTTTTGAGGTAGTGTTCAATCTACCAAAGGTTTAAGAATGATGCCATGAAGCCAGCTGGGTTACTTCAGCCATTGCCCATTCCCACCAAGGTTTGGACTGATATTTCCATGGACTTCATGGAGGGTTTACCGTCTTCTCAAGGGTTCACCGTCATCATGGTTGTGGTCGACCGTCTATCAAAATACAGTCATTTCGTCCCTTTGAAGCACCCATTCTCCGCCCTTACTGTAGCAAAGTCATTCATCGCTAACATTGTTCGGTTACATGGGTTTCCCTCGACAATTGTAAGTGATCGGGATCGGGTTTTCATCAGCAATTTTTGGAAGACATTATTTGAGTTACAGGGAACGCAACTTTGCATGAGTTCTAGCTACCAACCTGAAACGGATGGCCAAACGGAGGTGGTTAATCGAACCTTGGAGCAGTATTTGCGTTGTTTCGCCGGGGCTCAACCTCGCAAATGGGTAGAGTGGCTTCCTTGGGCTGAGTATAGTTATAATACTTTGGTACATTCAGCCACTAAAATGACACCGTTCAAAGCAGTATATGGGGTTCCACCACCTCGACTCCTAGATTATGTACCGGGGTCTTCCAAGCTCCCAGCTATTGATGAGCATTTCAGGGACCGAACAACCATCCTGCGGGTGCTCCGCCAAAATCTCAGCGTGGCCGATCAACGTATGAAGGCCCAAGCTGACCAAAGTCGAAGGGAACTCTCATTTTCAGTTGGGGATTTTGTTTACTTGAAACTTCAGTCTTATCGGCAGTCTTCGGTGGCTTTCCGATCATCCATGAAGCTGGCACCGCAGTTCTATGGACCTTATCGAATTAAGGAACGTATTGGCCCAGTTGCGAACCGATTGGAGCTACCCTCCTCCTCTCAAATTCATGATGTGGTCCATGTAAGTCTTTTACGCAAACATTTGGGAGCAGTTCATACTATGGTTCCTGGTCCACTTCCTACCACTTCAGTCGACAACGTGTTGCTGCCTCAACCCGAAGCCGTGCTGGACCGTCGCGTAATTCGCAGGGGCACCTATCAGGCTCATTCCGAGGTTCTCATCAAATGGAAGGGGGCATTGGACGAGGATGCAACTTGGGAGAATGAACGACGTTTCTTGAAGACTTACCCTGACTTCATCCTTGCGGCCAAGGATGGTTTAAGGGGGGCAGAATGATGTGGTCGTGTTATTGGGCATGCATGGGCAGTTATAGTTTGGCCAGTTATAGGGGTTTGTGTTATTTAATTTGAGTGGTTTAATAATGTTAGTTGTGTTAGTTTTGTGTGTTAGTTGAGTATGTTAGTTGCTTATGTTAGTAGGAGTAGTGGTGGTGGCAGTTTCCTCAAATGACTGAAAGTGGGGGGGGAGGGAAACGTGTTCTTGGTTGGTTGTGTTTGGCTTTGTGTTTATTAGAGTTGTTAGTTGACAAGAGGAATATACAGAAAATTGTCCCAACTCTTCCCTCTTTCTTCGTCTCTTCCCTTTCCCCCAATTTCTGTAATTTGGGGTCGACTAACATGAATCCTCATATGTTATCGTGAAAAAAGGTTGTTGAAAAAAAACTAAAAAAAAAAATCAACCCCCCACATGGGTTTTTGCCCTCCACTCCTGCCTCTTCAACACCATACTTTCATCCACTCCAAGTAAACTCATATCATTTTCAATCACTCATATCCAAGTTTGTTTGAGCCTTCCAATACCCCTCGCCATTTTATAATTTCCCCACGGTTCTGGCCTCCTAACCGGTGCATCACTCGGTCTCCTTCTCACATGCCCAAATCACCTTAGACGATTTTCCCTCATTTTATCCTCAATGGGCGAACTCCTACTTTACCTCTGATCACCTCATTCCCCAATCGATCATTTCTTGTATGATCGCACATCCATCGAAGCATATGCATCTCTGCCACATTCATTTTATGCACGTGACACTGTTTCACGGCCCAACATTCGGTGCCGTAAAGCAGTGCCGGCCTAATTGCCGTGCGATAGAATTTTTCCTTTAGTCTATGGGGCATGCCGCGATCACATAGGAACCCTGTAACACTCTTCCGCTTCAACCAACCTGCTTTAATCCTATGAGTCACTTCTCCATCTAATTCTCCATCCTTTTGGATTATGGATCCAAGATACCTACTTCCAACTCTGCTAAACTTACACTCCAAATACTCAGTCTTGCTTCTGCTCAGTCTAAAACCTCGAGATTTCAAAGTGTGTCTCCACAACTCAAATTTACTTTCAACACCCTCTCTTGTCTCATCAATCAGCACAATATCATCTGCGAACAACATACACCTTGGTATATCATATTGGACTGACCTCGTCAATTCATCCATTATCAAAGCAAAGAGAAAGGGGCTAAGTGCGAAACCTTGATGCACTCCAATCTTTATAGGGAACTCTTCAGTCTTCCCAACACTAGTCTGTACACAAGTACTAACTTCATTATACATGTCCTTGATAATATCAATATGTTTCTTTGAAACACCCTTCTTTGCTAGTGCCCACCAAAGTACCTCTCTTGGCACTTTATCATACGCCTTCTCCAAATCAAAGAAAACCATATGCAAATCTTTCTTTTGATCCCGATATTTCTCCATGGTTTGTCTCATAAGATATATTGTCTCCATAGTTGATCTTCCCGGCATAAACCCAAATTGGTTATCCGAAATATCCACAATTTTTCTCAGCCTTTGTGCAATCACTCTTTCCCAAAGTTTCATAGTATGGTTCATTAGTTTGATCCCCCGGTAGTTGGCACAATCTTGGACATCACCTTTGTTCTTATACAAAGGGATCAGAGTACTCTTCCGCCACTCCAATGGCATTGTGTTACTCCTCCATATCTTGTTAAATAGCTTTGTTAACCACTCTATTCCTCTCTCCCCGAAACATCTCCAAACCTCAATTGGTATTCCATCCGGTCCTACAGCTTTCTTCAATCCCATCTTTTTCATTGCCATTTCCACTTCACCATTTTGAATTCTCCGCATAAAATCTCGATTAACCATACTCGAAGAGATATTTAAATCTCCAATATCATGCTCTTGGCCGCCATTGAACAAGGTATCAAAGTACGAACTCCATCTATCTTTTATCGCTTTATTCCCGACTAGAACTCTTTGGTCTACATCCTTCACACATTTAACCGTCTCAATATTTCATGTCCTCTAATCCCTCATAAGAGCGAGTCTGTAGATGTCCTTTTCCCCTTCTTTTGTATCCAACTTATCATAAAGTTCCTGATTCACCTTTGCTCTTGCATCGCTTACTGCTTTCTTAGCTTCTCTCCTAGCTTCCTTATACTTCTCATAGTTCCCGTCGCTCCTACATTTCCCCAATAATTTGTAGTATTCACGCTTGCCCTTTATTGCTTGTTTTACTTCCTCGTTCCACCATGATGTGTCCTTACTTGGTGGCACGTTTCCTCTAGATTCTCCAAGGACTTCTTTCGCCACCTCCTTTATGGTATGTCCCATCTTAGTTCAAGTTGAATCCATATCCATATCCTCCATATTATCCGATCAAATACCGGTATCGCCCATCTTAGCTACAAATTTCTGTTAATTCTCCCCTTGAAGTCTCCACCACTTGATTTTAGGGTCTACCTGTGATTTTCTCTTTCTCGAAATTCTCTTACTTTGAAAATCAAGTACCACAAGTCTATGTTGAGTTGTTGTGCTCTCACCCGGAATAACCTTGCAATCTATATAACTCTTTCTACAAGCATTTCTTACTAAGAAGAAGTCAATCTGACTCGCATAACCTCCACTCCTATATGACACCAAGTGAGATTCTCTCTTCTTACCAACTGTTCATTATACTCAAGTCATATGCCAACGCAAAATCCAGGATACTATCTCCTGCTTCATTCTTCTCTCCAAAACCAAAACCTCCATGTATGCTCTCAAAGCCATGTCTACTAGACCCCACATGCCCGTTCAGATCACCACCAATGACTAATTTCTCACCACTAGGTACTCGTTGCACTACCTCCTCCAAATCTTCCCAAAACACTTGTTTAATAGCTGGATCCAACCCTACTTGTGGTGCATAGGTGGAAATAATATTTATAATCTCATCACGTATCACTAGTTTAATGCCTATAATTCAATCACTCTTCCTGTACACTTCCACCACATCATTAATATACTCCTATCAATAATGATACCCACTCCATTTCTACCCTTATTATTTCCTGAGTACCAAAGCTTAAAACCCCAAGACGATATTTCTTTTTCTTTCTCTCCAACCCACTTAGTTTCCTGTAGACACATTATGTGAATCTTCCTCATCCTCGTAACTTCCACCACCTCTGCTGATCTCCCTGTCAAGGATCCAATGTTTCAAGTTCCCAAGCGCATCCCACTACCCTTACACCTACCATGAACTAACTTCTTTACCCGCTCTCGTCCGCCATGCGGGAACCCTTGCACATTTGACACCACCTCCGGGCGAAGAGATGGCGCGTCGCTTTCGGACGACGACCTAGCAACCTTTGCATACTTATCACTACAGCCAGGTCTCTGAAGTGTAGCGCGTCGCTGCTGAGGAAATGCCCCAACGATATTCATATTCGGATTCATGGCATGATAATGTAACAAAATTTTTACGCTGGCTGTCACATGCCTACCACAACCCTCACCCTTTATCCCGACTTGGGATAGACAAGGATAAATCCTTGGTGGGAGGGGAAGACAAAAACAGGGAAAGGGAACGGCGTTGCTGTTATTGTCGACAGAGGGTAGCAGGGTGTAGAGGGCAGAGCTCGTCCGCCATGAAATGAGGCGGGGTGAGAGTATGAGAGGAGGGGAGGAAAGGTGGTGGCGAGGTTGGTTAAAGAAAGAGGAAGGAAAGGCGTGAGAGAGTGGCGGCCGACACTGGGTGGGATTGGCGGTACATGTGGTGGATGGTGATGATTATGGAGTAATGCTACTGTGGGAAAGTTCTTGGTGGAATTGTTGAAGAACAGGATGGGTGGCTTGACCGGCGTTGTTGAAGAAGGAAGGGGGGTTGCCGGAGTTGTTAATGACATATAGTGATAAATAAAGATGTTGTACATTAGATTTTATAATTCAATCTTTTTTTTAGAAAAAATAATAATTGTAAATATATTAATATGCAATTTTAATAATTGTACAAATTTTTATTTTATTTTTTTGAAGTTTGATTATTTAATATTTAAAAAATAAATTTTATTTTATTTTGCCGCTCATTTTCGAAAATCTTACATTTGACCCCTAATTGGTTAATATAGTAAATTATTATAGAAATATAATTAATTGTCATTTAATTTCAAAAATTAATAAAGCATTTATTTGTTTATATTTTTGAAAGAAAATGATTTATTTATCTATATTTAAAAAATAATTAAAATCAAAATTTTAATATATTACTTATTTTATTTTAAATTTTGATTATTTATAATTTGAAAATTTTATATTTTTACTTGAAGTATAAGTATTTGCATTTAACTCCTTAAGAACTAATACCCATTTCAAACTGATCAATTTCGTTAATCAATTGCAAAAGCCACATGTGTCTTAACTGTTTTTCTAATGAAATTCGTCAAAAAATCCTATTTTGCAAACAAAATGATAAGTCAAGCTCTATTTAACTAAATTTTGGACGTAAGCCCCAAATTGGTACTACCCCATGAATGTTAAACCATATTTTAAAATTTACCCAAATTGCAATTCGTTGTAAAACTTTGTTGTACTAAGACTACTTTCACCGGTGACTCCTATTGTTGAGCCACCACCAGGGTCAAAATAAAATAAAAAAAAAAGTCATGAAAATGGATAACCTAGGGCGGCCAGCCAACCCTCAAACACCCAGGTTGGGTCACCAAATTGTTCCCATATTTTGTACACATGTCACCCTTTCATTGGGTGACATGTGTTTATATAAATATATTTTTAAAATTAGTATATTTTATATAATTATATAAAATAATAAAATAAAAAATATATCAAAATTTATAATTTTTTTTATAATTGTATGGGTAATTATTTTTAATAATTGTACGGATAATTTTAGAAATATTATTACTAATATATTATTTAAAAAAAATAAAATGATAAGTATTTTAGGTAAGTTGGAGTAAAGAAAAATAAACATTTTATTAAAAGGTTGGGTTGAATTGGGTCACTGATGGGAGTATAAATTATACTCCCTCCGTCCCGATAGAACCCGCACACTTACTGTTTGCACGAGAATTAAGAAAAAAATTAGTGAAGAAAATGTTGTGAGTATGAAAAATGGGGTTAGAGAGAAAGTGAGATAGGAAATAGTGATTTGATTGGTGTTGTGAGTATAAAAGTAAAGTAAGTTAGATAATTAGTGGGTGAAATATTATAGATTCTTTGTCATTTTAGGAAGTGTGCAATTTGTAATGAGACGTCCAATGAAAAAAGTGTGCAGGTTGTAGCGGGACGGAGAAAATATAAGATTGAGGGTTGTATTTATGAAAGTAAAAAAATTTAATATTTTATTTGAGATTGGATTGAATTGGATTGAATTGGATAACTGATTGTGGGTGAATTTTATTTGCAAGGCACCAAATTTACAAGGCACATTGAAATGACCACAATGCCCCTGTATATATAACAAAACCCTCTCAATTTCTCTCATTCCCTCCAACACCGTTCACCAGCTTCTCTTCTCTCTCTCGTACACGAACTGTGAATGTACCTTTGCAAATGAAATCAAATTACAAATAGCAGGTGAATTCACACATGAATACTTAATCGCCACATAAAACTCTAACTAGAGCCAAAAATCATCGGGAAAACAGACGAATTGAAAATTGAAATAGAAAAAGCGGATTAAGAAGAGGGTTTGTTAAACCTTGGCGAGATTGATATAGAAGAAGAGAGGCTTCCTCGTATTAGAGACTTGAATTCGATTCTTCCGATAAGAATCGGAGATATTTATGCTGTTAACTCCCTCAGTTATCTCTTTCATCAGGTGACTTGCCTTGGAATGTGATTATTTCGTGTAATTTTACACGAGATGTTTCACAACATTTCGTGTAAAATTACACGAAACACAATGGAACAATGTTTAGGTTGTTTCGTATGCCTATACACGAAACTGGTCCTTCTATCTCGTATGAAAATACACGAAATATGTGTTAATATTTCGTGTAAATCTACACGAAATAACTCAAAACATTTCGTGTATTTTCATACGAAACATATCTGACAACGTCGTGTATAATTACACGAAACGTTTGCATACGAATGAGGACAGTTTTGTCAATTGTTCGTGCCTTGCAAATAATATGCCTTGCAAATAACGACGCCCCTGATTGTGATGGTGGGAATAGTCTAATGTAATTGCTATTCGCCCTAAAATAGAAGGAGAACATAGGAGGGCCTATTTCGTAATTTCAAGGTCAGAAACCACACCTGAAGTACTCCCAATACAACACAGAAAGAAACTCCTAATTCCCTAACACACACACGCTTTTCACACGCATTGAGTGAGAGAGAGAAAGCCGGTTGCTGTTCGACGGCGTGATCTGCTGGCTCACTCCCCAAACCCTAGCTTCATATATCTTTCCGCTGCCGCCGCCGATCATCCCTATCAATCTTTTATTTTCTTTATTCTTAATGGTGTTGTTTCTTCTATTTTGATCCTCAGTAATTTTTATTGGTTTTTCTTGTTAACCCTAGTTTGAGTGGCCATGACAGCCGACCTTTCTGTTAGCCAACAATCACCGCTTGACGGAGGCGTCAATAGCCCTCGCTCCCACAGACAGAATCTACCATCCCCGTGGGCCCAGGTGGTTCGCGGCGAGCCCGAATCCATTTCTATAGCCACCTCTTCGGCACCCGAACAAGCGCCTATTACTGATTCATCCCCGGTATTGACGGATTCGGGTCCGAGTCAGAGGCCGGGTCAAACCCTGTCGGCGGCTGATGAAACTCAGGTGGTGGGGAGCTCAGATGGAGGGAATGCAGTTGGTGGGTCTAAGAAGGCCGTTTGGAACAAACCCTTGAACGGGGCGGCGGATACTAGTCCGGTGATGGGTGCAGAGTCTTGGCCCGCTCTTTCCGAGTCGACTCGTCCTGGACCTAAGTCGTCATCCGAGTCATCTTCCAAACCCGTTCCTGATTTATCAATTTCTCCTCCTCAGGTTACATCCATTTAGTTTTAACTAGTTCTTTAATTGGAGCATTTCTTGTTTTAATATTCTTGAATACTTACTCCGGACCGAAATAGCTACCAAATTTACCTGAGCAAGATCCAATGCAAGGGCAAATGTAACATTTAAATGTTTTTAAGTCAAAAGCTACATTTATTTTGAACCAAACTTTTGTTAAAAACTATAGCTATTTTTTGACCAGGGGAGTATCAAATTATCAATCAAGTCTCGTGAAGTACTATCTCCGTCCCAAATGAATGTCCAAAAAGTTTCCAATTTTACTCTTGATCAAGAGCAAATTTGATTTTTTTTTGGACGTTCATTTTGGGATGGAGGTAGTAATTCCTTTTATATGTTTCCTTTCTTGTGTGTAGGTACCTGTAATTTCGCATACACCTCATAAATCACCTAAACATAATGCCAATGCTACTAGTAATCATAACCATGGACACCCTGGTCGGCAAAAGTCGTTTAAAAAGGGTAGTGGTGGCACAGGCGGAGCTGGATCCTCTGGTTTTACACGGCTACCGCCACCCCCTACACCACCGCCACTTCCTCCACCATTTCCCATTTTTGAAGTCCCCCACCCAAATTTGGTATCTCCAGTGCTGGATGCCCCCGTTAGAGGAGAGGTTCCGTTCAAGGGCAATAGTAATTGGGCAGCTAGGCCAATGGGTAATCATTCACGTAGGGGTAGTTTTATCGGTGGCCGTCCTCGGGGGGATGGTCCTTATGCTAATGGTTACGGTGGAAGACATGATCAGGATCGGGACTGGCATGGTCCTCGAGGTTCCAATGCTAGAGATGTTCATATGCCGCATCAGATGGTTCCCCCTCCCCCACACTCTCCGAGGGCATTTATTAGACCACCACACCCTGGTGCTCCTCCTTTCATTACACCTCAGCCTCTGAGACCGTTTGGGACCGCTATGGGGTTTGGTAAGTTCTACTACCTCCGTTCCAAAATGAACGATTTTTTTTGTTCAAAAATGTGTCCCTAAATGATACTTTTACCTTTTTTTATATATATTTCATTTTATACTTGCAAAAGTAAAATTTTGAAAGTGGATAGCAAGGATATTTATAAATTTTTACTATTAAGAGTCAACCTTTTAAGATTGTCCCTTGAATAAAAATGGTCATTCATTTTGGGACGTAGAGTATTTTTCAATCAGAACTTTCTTTCTTTGGTTATAGAAGTTTATGTTTTTGTTGATATCCAGATATGCCCTCACCGTATCTATATGTCCAAGCATTGCCTCCCGAAGCATTTAGGGGTGCACCCCTCATGCCTCACGCAGCTCCGATGTTTTTCCCTGTTATGGATCCTCCTCTGCATACTTTGATACTCAATCAGATTGATTACTATTTCAGGTTCTGTGGGTTATTTTCCTTTATGTTTGTATTATGTGTTTTATTTGTTAGTCTTGATAACTCACTGAATTCGTACTTATTTCAGCGAGTCTAATTTGTTCAAAGACAAATACTTAAGGTCAAACATGGACGACGAGGCTTGGGTGCCCGTCAGTTTAATAGCCAACTTTCCTCGGGTAAGTTATATGCCTGCCATTATATCAACCGTGAGCTAGTAGGCATTTCACATTATTACCCACTGCCTGTCATGTTTAAGTGTGATACTAATTTATTTTGAGTTGCTGCAAATTACCAAGTAATTTTATGGGATTTGTTGGTCTTAAACTACTTGTAACAATACAAGCATACTTGGTGTTAGATGCAAATGGCCTTCCTTTATGTTGAAGTGGATGAAGTGTCAATATCTTGAAGAGTTATGAAATGTTCGTAAGTTCTATTGTTAAAATTTAAGAGGACTATTGAAGCAAAATAAGTTTATCTCAGGCAATGCTGATAAAAGTGTTATATAATAGTTATGTAATAAAAGATTTTGATGATCTCTGTGTAATGTTATTGTTGAATTTGATGGAGTGTCAGGTGATTCTGACCTTTACATTTGAAGGCCAGTCTATTTATTATTTGTTCTTGTTATATGCTTTAAGGTTTGACGATCTTCTTTATGGTGAATTTTTGGAGTGTTCAGAATTTTATGCAAAACGTGGTTGTTATCTTAAGTCGTCTAAAATGTGGTTGTTATATGAAGCATACATAAACCAGAATATAGTATATCGAAATGCTTTGTCTCTAGCGCCCAAGTTAGAAAGGTACTTCCAATGTTGTCTACGAGTACGATGTATGACGAGAGTCTGCTGGAAGTTTTTTGCATGATAATTACCTTTAAAAGTCTTGATTTCCCCTGGTTCACTGGCTATAATCAGCTTCCTTTTTAATAGTAAGTTTTACTTTCATGGTGATGTCAACTAATGGATTTTACAATGGTGAATCTTCAAAAGTATTAGGCATTTCTTTTAAAAAGGAAATAGTGCTCAAAATAGAGAAAGAATGTACAGTAGGTCAGTCAGTTACATGATATGCATTAATATGCTGTTACCAGAGTTGGAATTTGTGAAGTATTTTGACTGCAATGGTTATATTTTCTTAATCCCCGCTCTATGAGATTTGAACCTGTGACCACATGCAGGTGGGCTGAGCCTTTATCCACTTAGTCTCAGCCACCTAAATCCGAATGAAAGTTTACCAAGCTGAAAACTGCACAACCCCCCAAAAAAAAAAAAAAAGAAAAAAAGAAAGAAAGAAACAAAAATTTAGAATATTAAGAAAAAAAAAAAAAGAAAAAGAGAATTGTCTTGAGGACTGATCAAATTAATACCTTGCATGTATTAGATACAAATATCCAGATGCACTAGAAAAATAGGATACAAATTAGCTTCACCAGCTTGACCACACACATATTAGGCAGTGAAGTTAGCTCAAATGAAGTTTTGAACTATTCAAGTGGTCTTTCAAAGTTGGTCTTTTTCTTCACCTCTGAAGTAAACTCCTTTTATGATGACATTATCTATATTCTCTCTCCTCCCTGTCTCCTGACCTGAGTGTTTAAGTAGCTTCTCTGTATGGTTACGGCGTTAATGATGTTTCCTAGTATAGCAACTGACATTCTCTGCACTGACACGTAGCCTTCTAATTCCTCCGTATGTGATCTAGAAAAAGGGAGTTGTTTGGATACTTGGTCAATCTTCCAAGCTATTCTGGGATTTTTTTTGCCCACTAGTTGAGGTATTATAGGCAAAATCCTTTTTTACTCAATGGATATAATTATTGAGCTAGATATAGTACAGCTTTAGCTCGTAACCTTCGGGAATGTTCAAATCTACTTAATTTTATGCAACACTTACCAACTTTCCATCATAGGACTGTAGTCATTTGTGTTCTATTTTTCTTATTCCTCAAATGCTTTCCATAAGGTTATTAAAGCTTATTACTGCATTGAATTTACATCCAACTGGATAACTCTTCATGAATGGGTCCATTGCAAAACGTAAATGTCAAAATTTCCTAGATGTATTTAATATCAGGTTAGTAAAATGTTTAATCCTTTTTGTATGGAGACGAAAATCGAATGAAATACAGAAGGGCTCTTCCATGTGAAACAGTAATTAATTCCACTGCGTGCCTTTTCTTTTAAATTGCAAAATATTTCTCTGAAGGATCCTTCATTTATCAGGTTTGGGTATCCGTTCCTTCGTTGGCATCCCATAAAGCTGGAACTATAGAGAGAGCATCTAGGATTTCTGATTAATCAATTTTAAGTTATTATCAACTTTCTTTGAGGTCGCAGAACACATAATTACTTAAGATAGTTAGATTTTCTATTAGTTATCTTTTTCTATAGAAGATCCATATCATGTCAAATCACAAAGAAATGGCACTTGCTTTTACTGTACTACCGTTTTAGGGTTTTCCTTATGAATGGCCCCGCTTGATAATTGTTTAACCCTTTTTCTACTGGTTGATGCATTATCTTAAAATCTCCGACTTCTACTGGTTGTCATTTTGGCATCTGCTAATGTTTTGAGACCTTTTTTTGCATATCGTTTTAGAATTACTGATATTGTCAGTCACTGAAATTATGGGTTTACAATATGATCTTTTTTCAGGTTCAGAGTTTGACAAATGACATCCAACTTATTTTAAATTCCTTGAGGAATTCAATAGTAGTGGAAGTACAGGTAACTTATACTTATTATCTTCTACCTCTTCCCACATAAAGAGTCCCATTTCTTGCTTAAGCTTCAAACATTCATTGTCATCTGGAGCTATTTTTTCTGATGCTACTTTTACCTGTCACACATGAGAGAGATGTAAGATTAGTAAATTAAAGGAAATATATGAAAATGAACTTGCATTATTCTAGATGGGACTCCATTTCCGGGACAAAACTTCTTTTATGCACTATATTTGTGACACGCTATGTTGTATTCGCTGCATTGTTCACATATTATATACTCCTTCCGTCCAACTAAAAGTTAACACTTTTTACCTCTTTGAGTGTGCCACTAAAAATTACACTTTCTAAAATGAAAATGTTTTAATACTTCAATATTCAAAGGGACCCATTTGCATACTCACAACAACCATCCACTTGCTATTCTCAATCCCACTTTCTCTCTCCTACCTCACTTTTCATACTTGCAAGACTTGCACCACTTACACTTTTCTTAAGCCCCGTGTCCAAATCAAAAGTGTAACTTTTAGTGGGACGGAGGGAGTATGCATATATTTCTTAAACTACTTTATTGGAGCTGAACTAGAGTAGGATTTAATACAATACTCGTAGTTATGGGAGAAGGAAAGTTGTAACCGGAATCATTTTGAAAGGTTTAACCAGGGAGAATTGACTCTACATTTTCAGCCATGACAAAGTATGCCACCTTTAAGGCGGCCAATCGTTTCACAAAGCAGTAGAGCACTATTTAACAGTTACATTCAAACTCAATTCTGTGACCATTTTACCAAAGTACCTGTGTCCACATAACACAATATGGGTGTGGGTGCGGGTATGAGTGTGGGTGTGGCCATTTTACTCTATAATTGGTGTTATATCTGACATAACACAATATGGGTGTGGGTGCGGGTATGAGTGTGGGTGTGGCCATTTTACTCTATAATTGGTATTATATCTGACTCCCTCCGTCCCAATATGATTTCCTATTTGTTTTCCCGTTACTACAAATGAACTTTGATCAGTAATTATAGGTTGATTTACTTATACTAATGTAAATTTAAAATTGCAGTTTATCACTACAACAATATAACAAGTTTTACATTTTCATTAGGAAAACTAAATCAACCTAAAATAATTGCTCAAAGTTCATTCGTAGTAATGATAAAAAGGGGGGAAGATCATTTTGGGCCGGAGGGAGTAAAATTTTGCCGGATCCGAAACCCAGATTTGACCCCACCCCCCATAACTATAAGCGAGTCCCGATGACGTAGGCATAAGATTTGTTGAGGCACTATTTTCTTTTAAAGGAGTTTCTAGTTTTGATCATACTTTAGAGGTCAGCTGTCTGAATTTTTTCTTTCATAAGCTACGAGGATAATACACCTTGCCAAAATATGTTTCAGTGGTCAGGTGTCAGTAAATTGGTTGTCTGCAGTTGCTTTTATGAAAATTCATATCTAGCTGTTATTATTTGAATACTTACCTGTCACAAAATGAATGTCCAAAATTTTCAAATTTGTTATTGATCAAGAGTAAATTTGAATTTTTTTTGGACATTCATTTTGGGGTTGAGGGAGTATATTTTAGTTTGTGTATTCTTCCTACATGGGCATGCTCCTTATTGTTGCAGGGTGAAAAAGTAAGGCCACGTAACGATTGGAAGAAATGGGCCAACACTTCTGGTAAGTTGCCAGTAGATTCGATCGAGCATGGGTCTGATAGCTCGCTGCCAACATCGTTCCAGAAGCTTGCTATAGACGAGGAGATGGCCAAGTTGAAAAGTACTTCTGGTTCATCGGATGCTGATTCGGAGAATGTTCCAGGTTTGATTTCCGGGCAAGAATTGACTGATCGGTCAAAGCTCACTAATGGAGAGGTCATTGCTGAAGCCGGTTCAAGTAATATATGACCAAAGATCTCCCCATAAAAAAATGCATGCTCAGTCAAATTTCTTGCAGGGGAAAAATGGGACAGGATTTTGGAACATCTTTTTTGGCTGGCCGTCATTGGCAAGGCCGAGTTTTTGCAGTATGTAGATCAAACTAGAGGAGTAATAAAGAAGTATCTATTTTGATAGAGAAAGCTGGTTTGCTTCTAGAGCAAAGTTTTGAGGTGTTTTATCTTTTGGTGCTTTCGAGAAAGGTTGGCTGCGAAAACAGTTCATGGAGATAGACTGATCGGGTGTGTAGGATTGATTCTCCCAGTTATATTCAACCTTTTATTTATTTGATTTTTTTTTTTTCTCAGGCTCGCCTCGCCTCGCCACCCTTATATATATTTAACATTTAGTTTGGGCATGTTAAAAATATACCTTTTGGGACATGTTTGCGACTGACCTTGATGTAGGAATGTTATTGTTTGTGGATGATGATCATGTGGTTTTATTTTCGTGTCTCTTTTTGGATAGTTTGCATTGTGATTCTGTTTTACTTGAGGTTTAGTGTGGTCTTTAGTATGTGTGACTGGTTGAGGATAATATTGTACTTCCTCCGTCTCAAAATGAATATTTTATTTAATTTTCAAAAGATTTTTTTTTTTTTTTTTTTTTTTTTTGACATTTGGGGCAGAAGAGGCAGTATCACAGATATTTTTGAGATTGTATAGGTGGATCAAGGAATACAAATTAAGATCTTTGTCCATATGAGATAATTTAGTGAGAGTGACATTGATACTTTATATCTAGAAAGAATCAAAATTAATGGGGTAAAATTGACATAGCTTGGCCACTGCTCCAAAGGTTTATGCAATTGAGATTTATAAGCGTTTTCATAAATTGGTGTTGATTGGTTCCATAGTGTATGGAATAAAAGTTAGGAATTTTTACTAAAAACTCACTCAAAAACATGCTATTTACAAAAAAAAAACATGTAAATTGTGATTTTACAAAAAACTATTTAGCTAAATATGAATATTACAAAAAACTATTTTGCACACAAAACACACACCCATCTCTCTTTACCCTCTCTATTTTTACCCAACCCAACTCCGGTGACAAGCTTCCCTCCGGCGACCACCTTCCCCACCTCCGGCGACCACCTCCGGCGAGTCCATTGATTCCGGCCAAGCTATAAGAAATTCAGGCCGAATTTCACCAATTAATTAAACAAATCATCATCTTTAATCTTCATCTCCGGCATCAGATTGCTAATTATTTGTCAACCCATTTCTATTTGTAATAGTGTAAATGAATGTTTTATTAAAAAAAATATTTTAAAATATGAATATGAGTGTAATTAACTACAAAACCCTTCTCGCCTCCTAACTAAAATAGGGATTGGAGGATGGCATGCTTGCACGATCACGAGTCTGCGAAGATCACGATTGCTCCTCCGATTGGTCTCTACTGAAACACATTGACATCCCCGAGGTTTTAATTTAATCTTCCCCAATTTCACGGTTTCAATTTCATTTCTCAATTCCCTAATTTCATTCGGTAATCATCCCTTTACTTGTCTTTGTTACAATCTAATATCATTGAAATGAGTGAGTATGTACATTGCTAGTATGTAACTTGAAAAATGCAAATAATTGAATTTTCGATGTTGATTTTCATGCTTGTTTGTTTGCTTGCTTGCTAGTGCAGACTGTAATTTCATTAATCATCGGTTTTCGTTGAGAATTGTTTTTCTCCCACGAACTACTAGGTTTACCCAAATAATTAAACATTCAACACTAGATACACCACCATTATTCCTATTTTACCCTTTAAATCACCTAAATAATCACCCACCTAAATTAACAAAAGCTCGAGTTCAACTTGAGCCCACTCGAACTCGAGCTTTTTTCGAGCCGAGCTCGAGCAGGCTCATTTCGTGTAACAGCCCTACACACTACCATGGACCAACTTTTTGGGCACGGGAATTAAGGAAAAGTAGGAGAGAGAAATTGGTGGGGGAGGTGTTTGTGAGTATGGAAAATTAAATAGGAGAGAGAATGAGTGAGATGAATAGTTAGGAGAGAGAATGTTGTGAGTGTAAAAGTAAAGTAGGAGAGAGAATGAGTGGGTGGAATAGTAAAGATTCTTTGCCATTTTGGACAGTTCACACTAACTTGGGACGGACCAAAATGGAAATAAGTCCACACTGGTGTGGGACGGAGGGAGTATGCCATAAAAATATTCTGTCCCGGTTTAAGGTTTTTAGTTGTTTATCAGTTGTTTATCATGTTTATCAGTTGTTTATCATGTTTATCAGTTGTTTATCATGTTTATCAGTTGCTTATCAGTTGTTTATCAGTTGTTTATCATGTTTATCATTTGTTTATCAGTTGTTTATCAGTTGTTTATCATGTTTATTAGTTGTTTATCGGTTGTTTATCATGTTTATCAGTTGTTTATCATGTTTATCAGGTGTTTATCAGTTGTTTATCATATTTATCAGTTGTTTATCAGTTGTTTATCAGTTGTTTATCTGTGTTTATCAGTTGTTTATCATGTTTATCAGTTGTTTATCGATTGTTTATCAGTTGTTTATCATGTTTATCATTTGTTTATCAGTTGTTTATCAGTTGTTTAACATGTTTATCAGTTGTTTATCGGTTGTTTATCAGTTGTTTATCATGGTTATCAGTTGTTTATCAGTTGTTTATTAGTGTTTATCAGTTGTTTATCAGTTGTTTATCATGTTTATCAGTTTTTTATCACTTGTTTATCGATTGTTTATCAGTTGTTTATCAGTTGTTTATCAGTTGTTTATCAGTGTTTATCAGTTGTTTATCGGTTATTTATCATGTTTATCAGTTGTTTATCAGTTGTTTATCGGTTGTTTATCAGTTGTTTATCAGTTGTTTATCATGTTTATCAGTTGTTTATCAGTTGTTTATCAACGTTTATCAGTTGTTTATCAGTTGTTTATCAGTTGTTTATCAGTTGTTTATCATGTTTATCAATTGTTTATCAGTTGTTTATCAGTTGTTTATCATGTTTATCAGTTGTTTATCCGTGTTTATCAGTTGTTTATCATGTTTATCAGTTGTTTATCGGTTGTTTATCATGATTATCAGTTGTTTATCAGTTGTTTATTAGTGTTTATCAGTTGTTTATCATGTTTATCAGTTGTTTATCAGTTGTTTATCAATTGTTTATCATGTTTATCAGTTGTTTTATCAGTTGTTTATCAGTTGTTTATCAGTGTTTATCAGTTGTTTATCATGTTTATCACTTGTTTATCAGTTGTTTATTAGTTGTTTATCATGTTTATCAGTTATTTTATCAGTTGTTTATCATGTTTATCAGTTGTTTATCGATTGTTTATCAATTGTTTATCAGTTGTTTTTCATGTTTATCAGCTGTTTATCAATTGTGAAATTGATGTATTTATATGGACTTTTTGTTTAATTTCAAATAGAATGAGGAAAAGAGTAAAAACGAAAAACTCAATGTAATTAAGTTTTGAATATTGTAATTATAACAAATAGAATGAAGAAAAAGGTAAGAGTTGCATTACGTAAAATCTGTTACATTTTATGTTTATTTAAGTTTTTTTTCTTTTTCTTTTTTTTTTTTTAAGAAAATAGTGCTTTCAACTTACAAAAGTAGTTTTTTGTAATTTTTATAGAAGTTTTTTGTAATTTCCATCTTGTGTGATTTTTTTTGTAATTTCCATCTTTTAAAATGAGTTTTTTGTAAATGCCCCTAAAAGTTATTCTACTCCCTCTGTTGTCTCTGTTTACGAATTTCGTTCCAACTAACAAGTTTCAATATTATTTGAACTTGTTGAATGTTCGCAGTTGTTAGACAGCATTTGAGAGAGTTAAGGCGAAGATTTGTTGGATTTGATGTCATCTTTATTTGGGAACGCCTGAATTAGAGGATTAAACAATCAAATTCGAAATTCCTGTGATATCGAATAATGGAACGATCGCGCCAGCTGATGGATGTGGTTTTATCCATCCAAAAGATATGTTCCTAAGCCTATTTTCTGTTCGAATCCTTGGGAATTTAATGTATTTTTGAGTGTTTTGATAGTCCACGAAGGCCAGGTCAAAGCTGAGTCAAAATGGGGCAATTCTAACATTGGCACGAGTGGAGCACGACTGAGGAAGCAAATAGCACGACTTGGGAACGAATGGAGTCAAGCCAATTCCAAGCAACTACTCAGAACGAGTGGGCACCATAGGCACGACTCGTTCTCACGAGTGAAAGTCAAGGCATTTTCAAGTAAAGCTACTCAGAACGAATGGAGAGGGTGCAGTCGCGACTCGTGAGCACGGCCCTGGGAGGCCCGAAGGGCACGACTCGTGCTAATTAGCACGACTCGTGCCGATGCAGCGTTTTGTGACGTCATTCCGAATTTTGGAGCAGATTTTGATGAATCTTGTGAATTCCCTTTCCTAGTTGATGAAGGACTGCATTGAGGAGTATATAAACTCCGATTATTATTATTATAAAGAACTTTTGATTTTATTTTCTTGCCTAGGTTTTGGAGGATTGAAGGATTTCGGATTTTTAAGGTTTTCACTATTTTTCCAGGTTTGATGTATTGTTATTCATACTTTGTGATTGTCATCATGAATATGAGTAGCTAAATTCTCTTTTCATGGATTGGATGTAATATTCGTCGGATTTCTATGCTAGTATAATTTTCCAAAACTTTCTTGTTCATGTTTGATGAGATATCTAAATTCAATTTTAGGTTTTAATTCTATTTTAACCTTTAATTGTTAGGTTTTGAATCGTTGCACTAGCGTGGATTGTTCATAATTTAGGCCACTATTTCATCAATTGGATTTGATTGTTGACCTAGCGGAATACGAGAGAATCTAGATTCATATGTTCTCATTGTTCTTAATGAATTTCTTGATTATTGTTTTGACCTAGCGGAATCTACAATAGGAGAGAAATAAGAGGGTTGCAATCCGCACATCGAACGTCCCAACCCTTAAATTAAGTGAACGAATCTTTGAACAAGATTGTTAATTTTATCATGATAAATCTAGCATAGAATGAAGATGAATATGAAATCCAATCCGTGAATTCCTTTAATTTGATTAAATCCTAGTTTATTGCTTTCTTATTCTCTTGAATTAAATAGTTAATTTCTTGCTTTAATATTTTAGTTAATAAATCAAAATCAAAAACCCCATTTTGTTACTTGAAGCATTAATTAAATTTATTTGTTAAAACCAACGAGTCTCTGTGGTTCGACCCCTGCTCGTGCATATTGCTACAACGGTAGTGAGTCCACTTGCTCGGATTTTATTACTAGAGGAATTTTTCTCCATCACCAGCCAATTGGGAGCGGTAGCGCTAAGTTACTGCCCTGTAAAATTCCCATAATTAAATATAATCAAAGGGGGGAGTGGTATTACTCCCTCCGTCCCAGACCAAGGTTTCTTGAGTGGGATTTCACGTTTCGTGGGATTTTACGTTTCTTAAGAAAATTTTTAAAAAATGAATAAAGAATTGTAAGTGGGTAGAAGTAGGGATGTCAATTTAACCGAACCCGATCCGTTCCGAAGGGTGATCCGATCCAAAATTTTCGAATTTGGTAGGGTTTTTCATGATCTGATCGGATTTCGGATCGAATTCGATTTAGGCATGATCCGATCCGATCCGAGATCCGATCCGATCCGATTCTCTTCAATTTATTATCCGATCCGATTCTCTTCAATTTATTATCCGATCCGATATCCGATCCGCTTTATTAACCTTACTATTTTTCATTTATATATATATCCAAAAAAATTATTTATCAAAAATAATAAAAATTAGCATTGAAATAAAACAAAAAAAAAATTGTTTTTCATTCATTAGCCTTGGCCTTGCCTTGGCCGTGGCCTTGCCTTGGCCGGCCCTTGCCTTGGTCGTGGCCTTGCAGGAGGTTATTCCACATTGAAATAAAATCAAACTAAAATGTTCTCCCTGGCCCTATATATATTGCTGAAGCTGGCCAAGGAAAGCTCATTTCGGCCCTTATATATATTGCTGAAGCTGGCCAAGGAAAGCTCATTTCGGCCATGGCCCTTACCCATGGCCTTGGCCCTTGGCCTCGGATCGGATCGGGATTCAGATCAAGTAATTTCGGATCGAATCGGATTCGGATATGGCCCTTTAGATTCGGATCGGATACGGATTATGGCTGATCCGAGCCGATCCGATCTGATTGCCATCCCTAGTTAGAAGATTAGAGGAGAGAGAATGTAAAAGTTAAAAGTGGGGTAGGAAATAGTAGTTAATGATTGGTTTTTTTGAAAGTGGGTAGAAGATTAGAAGAGAGAGAATGTACAAGTTAAATGTTGGGTAGGAAATCGTAGTTAATGATTGATTTTTTTTGTAAATATGTTAATTTTATAAGGGTATAATGAATGTTTTTTTTGTAAATATATTAATTATAAGGGTATAATGAATGTTTTTTTTGTAAATATATTAATTATAAGGGTATAAATATATTCAAAACTTGTCATTTATGGAAGGGAACCTTGAAATGGGACGGATCTAAAGGAAAAGTAAAAACCTTGAAATGGGACGAAGGAAGTATTTCATATCTCGTAAAATCTAGGGAGAAACGCGTTTCTCCATAAGTTATGGAGAAACGGGTTACGGGTATCCAGAACCTTTTGAAAGGATATCCAGAAACTTTTCAGATATGACCTTGTCCCATGGTTACTTCGATATCGATGCCAAGGTCTGGATATCCAACCCTTTCAAAGGATATCCGTAAGGCTTATGAAAGTGATATCCGAACCTTCAAATGTATATCCGTAAACTTTCAAAATGTTTCGGATATTCATTTGATGGTTTCGGATATACATTTGAAGGGTTTCTGGATATCCGTAAACCTTCAATAAGCAATTTCGGTCTTGGCGCTGATTTCCGCTTCAAATCTATTTTTGGATATCCGCCCAAAGGCTTCTGGATATCCGTTCCAAAGCTTCTGAATATCCAGAACCCTTTGAGACTGATATCCAGAAATTTTCTTCTGGTTATCAAACGTATAGCTTCTGGCTATTAAAAACGCGTTTCTCCATAATTATTGAGAAACGCGTTTCTTAGCAGACCTACTCTTCGTATCTTACTTCAGAATTTAAAGATACTAAATTTGATTTTTTTTTGTAGTACATGCCTATTTTATTCCATGGTCTTTGATTAGATTGGTAAATGAATCTTAAATTTCAAAATAGGTAATTTTATTAGAATTTGAACATAAATAAATAGATAAAATTAATATAAATATCTCAACATTTTGTTGAAAGGTTAAAAATATAAAAATAAACTGAATTTGAAAGATATGAAGGTGACATCAAGATTCTACGTAGAGTTACGTGTCATAATTATTTCACGTGACTTAACGTGGAATCAGAATAATAAGATTATGTTTTATATTATATACAGTATAAATTATTATTATTATTTAATGTTGTATCTTTCATAAAATCTGTAACAAGTAACAGCGATTCTTGGCGGAGTATTAAAGAAAAAGTGAAAAGGTTGATGTGTTGTGAGTGTAGATAGTTGAGTAGGAGAGATAATGAGTGGAGAGAATAGTAAATTATAATGGTGTTGTGAGTATTAAAATAATGTAGGAGAGAGAATGAGTGGAGGGAATAGTAAAGATTTTTTGCCATTTTAGGAAGGGTGACTTATTAGTGGGACGCCCAAAATGAAAAAGTGTGTCACTTGTTGTGGGACGGAGGGAGTATTCCCTTCGACCCGTTCGAAAGAGCAAAGTTGGTGCCTTATACACGAGAATTAAGAAAAGTGATGTAGGAAAGAGAAAAAATGTACTCCCTCCATCCCACACCATTTAATACAAAAAAAATGGGCACGCGGATTAAGGAAAGATAAAAGAGAGGAAAAATGGAGAGAGAATGTTGTGAGTGTAAAAATAAAATAGGATAGAGAATGAGTGGGAGGAATAGTTAGGAGAGAGAATGTTATGAGTGAAAAAGTAAAATAGGAGAGAGAATGAGTGGAGTAAATATTGAAGATTCCTTTCCATTTTGGGTAAGTATCAATTGGTGTGGGACAGACAAAAAAAAAATAAGTATCAATTGATGTGGGACGAAGGGAGTATAGTAGAATAAATGTTGTGAGTGAAAGGTGATTTAGAAAAAAGAAAGTGGGATAGAAAATAGTTAATTGATATTTATTGTGAGAATATGACAAGTGAATCTCACAAATAAAAAAATAATAAAAAATATTTTATTTTTAAATTGTGCCCTTGTAAATGTAAATGAAACGCTCAAAAAGAAAATTTGAGCACTTTTCGAACTTTCGAACGTGTCGGAGGGGGTATTGTTTTTTTGTATGTATCGAATGCTGCTCCAGCTCAGCAGCAGCCAAAAAGGTCCAGGTTAAAACAGAACCTTAACAGCCCCATTTTAAATGAGTTGGGCTAACCTGTGGGGGCCTACTAAACAACTTTTTCATCGTGGGTGGGGGAATCTTATTTGTCGAGGAAAATCCAAAAAATGATGAGGTTTTGTAATGGCGATTTTTTGCCCTTTCTTTGATTAAAAAAAATGTGGGGGTTTTATTACGATGAGCCATAATTTGAGACAGTATTAATGTATTTTTCATAATTAGTTAAATATATTCTAATTTTAAAAGTCATGATAATATCATGTTGATATTATACCAAGGGAACACTTATTTTTCTATTTGATTCGTTTTCACGACAATATTATGTAAAATATATTTAATTTTTATTAATTTTTTAGTGGTCTGATTTATTATACTCATAACAATAATTGATTTATTATTATTCGTTTGGTTTGGTGTTACCTATGTTTGGGAACGCCTGAATTAAATTGAATTAAATGATTAAACAAGTAAACTCGAAATTCCTGTAACAACGGAGGGAGCGACCGCCCTAGCTAAGGGGAGCGGTCGCACCAAGTTACTACCTAAATGGAGTGATCGCGCCCATTCTGGGCGATTGCACGCTGGCCCTTTATACAGACGGGGCGATTGCGCCCTCAGCAAGGGCGATCGAGCCATAGGCTTGAACTAGGTTGTTTCTACGACAAATTTGAGCAGGGTTATAAAACCATGCAGGGTTAGAAGTAGCTAGTATAAATACCACATATACCTAACATATTGAGTAGTTCTCTTGATTATCCGTTTTCTAGATATAAGGTTTACACAAACAAGAATTCTTGACCAAGAATTTGTGCACTAGATTAGAGATTGTTATTTGTAGTTTTTCAGTTGATAATAATATTCTCTCATTCTGTCCTTGGACGTAGTCAAGTTGATGAATCACACATATCTGTGTGTTGTGTTATTGTCGCTCGTTATCTATCTTCTACATAGACTCTGTCCTAACAAACTGATATTAGAGCCGATCAGGTTTAGAAAGATCTAGGGTTTTACGCTGCAGAAGAAAATGGGATCAGGAATTGAATCGCCGATTGACAAGTTTAATGGGAAGAATAGTTTTTCTGTTTGACAAATCAAGATGAAAGCCTTGTTGAGGGATAAGGGTTTGTGGCCTTCAGTGGCTGATACAGTTAGGAATCGTCAGAATTCAAAGGGCAAAGCGTAAGACGTTCCCACCGGTGCTGTCGCGGCTGCAACAACAAGAAGTTCGGAGAAGGACAAGAAGGTATCTGATAAGGAAGAGGCAGATCTAATCACGATAAATGAGAGGGCCCACGCTAAAATCATAAAGTGTCTAGATGATAATGTTCTAGCGGATATTGCAGATACCGATTTTGAAGGTGCTTTGTTGCTTGCGTTGAAAGATATTTATTTGACACAATCATTGAACAACAAGCTATATCTGAAGCAGAGGCTATATTCTCTCTAAATAAAGGAAGGTACGATCATCAGGAATCACCTAGATAGATTTATATCTTTATTACTTGAACTGCGTAATATAGATGCTAAAGTTGCTGATGAGAATGCTGCATTAATGCTTCTTGTTTCATTGCGTTTATCATATGAGAACTATGTTGACTCGATTATCAGTGGTAAAGAGTCGGTAACTCTATAGGAGGTGAAATCCTCGCTGAAGACTAGAGAGTTGCGTTATAAGGCAAGCGGTAATAGTTGTACAGATAATTAGACAGCAGGTTTGGTTGCGAAAGGCTGCAGGGGTTATAGCTGTAAGCAGAAGAAGAAAAAATCTTCTGGAAAGAAGGGCCCGAAACTTGATGATATTTGTAATTACTGCAAGTAAAAGGGACAATTGAAAACAGATTGTACTAGAAAGAAGCGAGACGAGCATTCAAATCATAATGAAGCTAATGATGCTGCAGTTGATACGAGCAACTCTGATAGGGATTATGCTCTGGTGACAAAATAGTATGCAAAACAGTCGGATGCGTGAATTCTTGATTGTGGGGCTTCTTATCATATCAGTACGAGTAGAGAGTGGTTTACAACTTATGAGCAAGTGAATGGTGGTAATATTAATATGACCAACAATTTTACTTGCAGGGTGGTTGATATTGGCTTTATCAAGCTACGAACTCATGATGGTAAGTTATATACTTTGAACGATGTGAGGCATGATCAACAGATGACAAAGAACCTGATATATCTTAGTTAGCTCAACAACAAATGGTAAAGTTTCAAAGGTAAAAGTGGAGTAGTTTATGTCTGAAAAGGTTCTGAAGTGATTCTAAAAGGCCTTAAGCGGAGCTCGTTGTATTTTCTCTAATGAAGGACGCTTTCTGGGTCAGTATTGGTTGCATCATCTGAATTGGTTAAGGAGGATATGACAAAGTTGTGGCATATTAGGCTTGGGCACATGAGCATTAGAGGGTTGCAGATATTGGCTAATCATGGTCTTCTGTGCGCCCATAAGGTCAATGACCTTAATTTTTGTAAGCATTGTGTACTTGGGAAGATGCAGCAAAGCAAGTTTACTAATGGGGTTCATAGAACGAAGGGCAGTCTGGATTACATTCACACGGATTGTTGGGAACCTTCATGTCAGGAATCATTAAGGGGTCACATGTATTTCTTATCTATGATTGATGACTACTCGAGGAAGACTTGGGTGATTATTAAGTAATACAAGAGTGAGGCTCTTACCAATTTCAGACAGTGAAAGACATTAGTGGAGAATCAGACAGGGAAGAAGATCAAGCGACTCCAGACATATAATGGATTGGAGTTATATAATACCGAGTTCGATAAGTTCTGCAAGGAAGTGGGAATTTCTAGGCATCTCACTATCAGGGATACACCATAACAGAATGGTGTTGCAGAGCGGATGAATCAGACGTTGTTGGCTAGAGCAAGATGCATGCTCTCCAATGAAGGGTTGTATAAGCGATTTTGGACAAAAGTAGTTAGTACAAAATGTTACTTGATAAATCACAGACCACATACATGTATCGATCTCAAAGTTACCAATGAGGTATGGCCAGGTAAACCAGTCGATTATTATAATTTAAGGGTTTTTTGTTGTACTGCTTATTATCATGTGGATGATGGGAAGTTAGAATCGAGGGCTAGAAAAGGAGTTTTTATGGGTTATGAAGATGGTGTTAAGGGACACCGGATTTTATCTCCATTAGAGACTAGGGTTATCATAAGCAGGAATGTTGTCTTTGATGAAAATTTTGTGTTTAATAATAATATGAGATCTGTGGTTGTATCATGTGTTGGTAGTGTTGATAAACAAGTGGAGTTACAAGATAATGCAGAGTTACGCGGTACATAGTCAAATGTTAATCAGGAACTACCTTCAGAGGCAGAAGAACCAGACAGTTTATCACCAATTTCTGAGGAACATAAGTTAGATCAAGAGAGGCTTAGACATGCTAATTTCGGGAAGCCTCTTGTGAGGTATGGTTTTGAAGACATGGTGTCTTATGCACTTCAGGTTGCTGAGGTGGAGGAGTCCGATCCTTCGGAGCTAACCACTTTCAAGGAAGCAGTTACATGTTTAGAGTCTGCCAAGTGGCATGCAGCTATGGGAGATGAGATGGAGTCACTTCACAAGAATAAGACATGGGAGTTAACCAAGAGGCCAGAAGGGAGGAAAATTGTGACTTGCAAGTGGGTCTTCAGTAAGAAGAAAGGTATGTCACCATTAGAGGGGGTCAAGTATAAAGCTCGTGTGGTTGCTATGGGTTTCACGCAGAGAGAGGGGTTTGACTACAATGAGATCTTCTCACCAGTGGTTAGATACACTTCTTTCAGAGTGCTATTACCAATGGTGGCACATCAGGATTTGGAGCTCGACCTGCTAGATGTGAAAATAAATTTTCTACATGGAAAGTTAGAGAAGGAGATTTATATGACACAACCAAATGGGTTTCAGAGAAAGAAGACTATGTGTGTAAGTTGAAGAAGTCCTTATATAGGATCAAGCAATCACCTAGACAGTGGTATAAACGGTTTGTCAACTATATGACAGAGATTGGTTACACGAGGAGCCCGTATGACTGTTGTGTGTATCACAATAGATTGTTGGATGGTTCGATCATCTATTTTATTCTTTATGTTGACAATATTTTGATAGCAGCTGTTAAGAAGTTGGATATTCAGAATTTAAAGGGTCTACTATCTGATGAGTTTGAGATGAGGGATTTGGGTACAACAAAGAAAATTCTGGGTATGGAGATCTATAGGGATAGAGGCCAACGGAAATTGTTCTTATCCCAGACAGGTTACATCAAGAAAATTTTAGAGAGGATTGACATGTCTACAATAAAACCTTTAGATTCTCCGAACGCAACAAATGCACGTGTGTCTGTTGCTTTTGCAACAAAATCGGATGAAGAGAAAGAGTATATGGCTCGAGTACCTTATACTAGTGCAGTTGATAGTTTGATGTATGTTATGGTTTGCACTAGGACAGATTTTGCTTATGCTGTTAGTGTTGTTAGTAGGTTCATGGGGAATCCTGATAAGGAACATTGACAAGCAATGAAGAGGATTTTCAGTTACCTTAGGGGTATATCTGATGTTTGGCTCATTTATGAAGGTGGTACAGAATGTGCAGTTGAAGGTTATTGTGATTCGTACTACTCTGGGGATGTTGACATGATGAGATCTGTGACTGGGTACGTATTTACTCCTGGTGGGTCAGTTGTCAGTTGGAATGCTACTAAACAATCTACAGTGACATTGTATACTACGGAGGGGGAGTACATAACATTGACATTGATCAGCGGCCTTGAGTTATATCAGGATCAAGCTACAACATTTTGTGACAGTTTAAATGCAATTTGTTTGAATAAGGATCAAGTTAATAATGAGAGGACCAACACATAGATGTGAGGTATCATTTTCTGAGAATTGAGAAGCAGATCAAGGTGAAAAAAGTGGGTATTGCGGACAATCATGCTTATATATTCACGAAATCCGTTCCAACTAGCAAGTTGCAACATTGTTTGGACTTGTTAAATATTCGCAACCGTTAGACAACATCTGAGGCAGGAGGAGTTCTGGTTATAATCTGAATGTTAGATATCAAGATTGAGATTTGTTGGGTTTAGTGTCATCTATGTTTGGGAATACCTGAATTAAAGGATTAAACAATCAAATTCGAAATTTTTGTAAAGCGGAGTGACCGACCGTGGCAGCCAAGAGGAAGCGATCGAGCTAAGTTACTGACCTATAAAATTCCCATAATTAAATATAATCAAAGAGAGAATGGTCGCGCCAAATATGTTATTGTATAAAAACTTTTCGCTTATTTCGATTTAAACATGAAAAGATATAAAATTTCCATAATTAAATACTCCCTTCGTCCCATTTCATACTTCACCATTTTGAGGTTGCACGCAAATTTAGAAAAAAGGTAAGTGGAGAAAGTGTTGTGAGTATAAAAGTAAAATAGGAGAGAGAATGAGTGGATGAAATAGTAAATTTGAAAAGTGTTGTGAGTATAAAAGTGAAATAAGAGAGAGAATGAGTGAGTGGAATAGTAAATATTTTTTGTCATTTTAAAAAAGATGAAGCTTTTAATGGGACATTCATTTTGATAAAAGGTGAAACTTGAAATGGGACGGGGGAGTATAATCAAAGTGTGGAAACTAGACATGTCCAAACGGTTCCGGTTTCGGTTCTCGATTTCGGAATCGCCTATTTCCGGTTCCCAAATAGCCGAAACCGTATTTGAACCATATTAATCCGGTTCTCGGTTCCCGGTTCTATCCGCCGATTTCGGTTCCGGTTCCATCGGTTCCATCACCATCTAACTTTTTTTTTTTCAAATTCAAACCTCTTAAGACACTAAATAAGACAGTGAAGACGCTAACTAATCTGTTTTTTTTTTTTTTCACTTGGGAAGTATGTTTTTGGAAAAAATGGGAAGTGGACAAAATTTGGTTAGTATATTATTAAAGATAGAATAAAAATTCTAACAATATTTTTAGAATTTAATTAAAACAACACTACACTGCAAGTACAAATACTAAATAAATGCTAAATATTACATTTAACTTACATTAGGTTCCGGTTTCGGGTTTCGAAATCGCCGGTTCCCAGTTTCGCCGATTCCTCGGTTCCCAATATGGTGGATTCGTATTCGAATCATTTCAATTCGATTCCCGATTATGTTCGATTCTCAGTTCCGGCAATTTCCGATTTTAGTCGGTTCCTAATTCCAATTCTACCCGACGGTTCAACCGATTTCGTCGATTTTCGATTCTATTTCTATTTGAACATGTCTATGTCTATGTCTAGTGGAAACTAGAGACCCCACTCTATATATATACAAATATATGTCCTTCTCTCTTTCTTTTTCTCTAAAAGAAAATTCACAATGATGCTGTCATCAGGAAGTAAGGACACGGATCTTAATATCGCCGGCAATAAAAATCCTGCCGACGAACCAAACTGCTCTTCTTCCTCCGCTAAATCCATAGATGATGTCTGGAACGACATCTCTCTCTCCTCCCTTCATCACCACCGCACCACCGCTGCCGCAGCCACCACCAATCACCCACCACCCTTCCTAGATTTCTTTTCTTCCCCTACTACAAAAATCCCATGTCCCGGCCATTCCCCTCGGTTCACACCACCTCCTCCGGCCGCCGCCCCCACCATGGTCAGAAGTCTGAACTCAGAGCCTACTGGTACTAATTTTCTTTATAAAAATAGTCTGTATAAAACATCTCGATCGTGCAAATGTTCAGAACCCAGTTTTTTTCCTTCCACATTAACACCAAATTTCAATGCTTTGGCACCATCTTCGACGTCCTTACCCATGAAAAGACCCGAGCCGGAATACTGCGAGAAGGACAAGAAATTGATGAAGAACAGAGAGTCTGCTTCCCGATCCAGAGCTAGAAAACAGGTCAAATTCAAAGTCAAACCCACCAAATTCATTGTCTTTCAATTCAATTTAATTTAATTTAACATAATTATGATACAGGCTCGAGCAGGTGAGCTGGAATTAGAAGTTGAGAGGTTAACAAAAGAGAATGCCATGCTCAGAAGTCAGCTACAACAACAATCAAATCCAAAGGTCTGTTGTAACTAATTCATTACTATTTTGAAAATCTCATTTCAAATCAATTACTCCTTCCTTCCACTTTCAAGGCCCCAAGGTAGGTAGTATTTCATGATTCTTCAGATTTTTTTAAAAAATGAATAAAGAAATGTAAGTTCATAGTTTTTTTTAAAAATGAATAAAGAAATGGATCTGGATAGAAGATTAGAGAGAGAACTTAAAAAAAAAAAGTTAAAATATTTATGATAAAACTTCATTTTGATTGTTTTTTTTTAATATCTTAACATAATAAGAGCAAAATGAAGGGTTTTTTTTTATAAATATATTTACATTGTTATAAGACCATTTACGATGAATTCAACAACCTCATTTTTTTAACACTCTTTAAAACACTAAAACATGACACATCATCTTCTCGCTCCTCCATTAATTATTCAACACCCCATTCAATTTTAACCCCTACAATAGTTTCAGCATTCATATTTTTTCAACACCCTTCCAACTCATCATCCTATACTCACCATTTTAATTTTATTTTATATTCTTTATTTTATTTTATTTTTTATTCTTTATTTTTCAATATAATTGAGAAATTTATATTGAAAAAAAAGTGTTTTTTTTTTCTGTGTCCAAGTCAAATGAATCAAGACTCTATTTATAGAGAAAAAAAATTATGAATTTTGGTGTAAATTTATTTTTTTTTATATATAAGATAATTGTTTTTGAAAATTGTGGATGAAATTTGAAAAAAAAAAAAGGGAACAGTCAAAAAGCGACAAGTGGCAAAATCAGGAAAAAAGAAAAAAAAAGTAAAAAAGAAGCGCCTACATGCGCCTTTGAAGAAGGTGCAGTACACTTTCTGTTTTGTGCCCAATCCTAGCGCGATACGTGTTAAAAACGGATCTCACTTTTTTCTTCAACACATGTTGAATAAATTCAACAAAACCAACTTTTTTAAACTGTTGATTTTTTTTCAACACCCCCATTGTACCTAGTAAACAATTGAAAAAAAAATTTCAACACCCAAAACCTTTCCCATTGCACTTGGTCTAAGGATTTACTCCCTCCATCCCCCATGAATGGACACTTATTTTCTTTTTGGGACATCTCACGTGAATGGACACTGTCCAAAATGAAAAAGAATACTCCCTCCGTCCCGCTGATTACTTCACCCTTTTGGCTTCGGCACGCAAATTAAGAAAGTGGGTGGGAAGAAAAAATGTTGTGAGTGTAATTTGAAAATAGGAGAGAGAATGAGTGGAGAGAATAGTAAATTATAATGGTGTTGTGAGTATTAAAATAATGTAGGAGAGAGAATGAGTGGAGGGAATAGTAAAGATTCCTTTGCCAAAAAAGGAAAGGTGAAGCTTTCAATGGGACGCTCAAAATGGCAAAAAGTGAAGTTATCAGCGGGACGGAGGGAGTATTCACTATTCCCTCCACTCATTCTCTCTCCTACTTCACTTTTACACTCACAACATTCTCTCTCCTAACTATTCTTCTCACTCATTCTCTCTCCTATTTAATTCTTCATACTCACAAACACCTCCTCTACCTATTTCTCTCTCCTATTTTTTCTTAATTTTCACACCCAAAAAGTTGGTGCCCATTCACATGGGACGGAGGGAGTAAATGCTTGAAAATCTGTTTAAAATTTGTTATGTGGAATGACACTCTTATTTTAGAATGAACCAAAAAAATAAAAAAAATAGGATTATTGAAGTGGGAGGGAGGTATTGAAGTGGGATGGAGGGAGTACATTAGTTGAAATCAAGGTCTAGATGCCCAATTCCTAATGAGCCGTAACATTTTTTTCTAATTTGGGATTGTTTCTGATTCCGCTACACCCATCACTAAGATTTACTCCCCCTCCCTCCCCTCGTTTCCGTGTATAAGATTTCATTTTTGCAATTTTGAGTGTTAGTATAAAATTGCACTTTTCTGAAATTGTAAAAAATCTTTATTGTTTCTCTCCCCTCATTATCTTTCGCATATTTTACTTTAATATTCACAACATCAATTAACTTATTATTATCTATCTCATTTTTTATCTCTTACCTCACTTTTTATACTCATATTATTTATATCATTTATATATTGTTTTAATTATTGTGCAAAATCCATTTGCGAAATCTTATACTGCGAAAAAAGAGGGAGCAGTTCATAGGTATTTTTCTTTAGTGATGATCGATGATAAGAAAAAGTATACTCCCTCCCTCTGTTGTATTAGACTTGGGAAAATTTGTCATTTTGAACGCTTCACTTGACTTCTTAAAATATCAACTTTATATTATTTTTATATAAATAAGTCCTAATTATTATGCTCACAAAACAATTCTCTTACTATTTTATTATTTCTCTTTACAATTTTACTTTTTATACTAATAATACCTCATTTACTCATTATCTTTCCTGTTATTATATTAAATGTTGCACTTAGTATATAGCTTTTGACTAGCACGTGATATACACAATTTCAGGTATTTTTTCAATCCAATGATTTATATTTTCTTGAAAACATTCTTTTATTATTAAATATGGAATCCGCTATTATTATTTTATTTAATATTTAATGTTGTCATTTACAATAGATATTGTTTTTTTTAGGTATCGAATGCTACTCCAGCTCAGCAGCAGCCAAAAAGGTCCAGGTTAAACAGAACCTTAACAGCCCCATTTTAAATGAGTTGTGGGGGCCCACTAAACAACTTTTTCTAAGTGGGTGGGGGGAATCTCATTTGTTAAGCAAAATCCAAAAATATTGTTCATTGGCTATTAGACTCGAAAATGATGAGTTTTTGTAATGTCTATTTTGCCCTTTATTTGATAAAAAAAAATGTGGGGGTTTTATTATGACGAGCCATAATTTGAGATAGTATTAATATATTTTTCATAATTAGTTAAATATATTCTTATTTTAATTTTTATTAATTCTTTGTTCGATGAGGGTATATTTAAAATATACTCTCTCCGTCTCATTCGAAACTTCACTTTTTATCCAAATAGATGTTCCGGTAGAAGCATCACCTTTTCTAAAATAGTAATAAATGTGGGCCTCATTTGTCAATTTCACTCACTTTTTCCTCTCACATACTTAAATTGTGGAATTTACTTGTCATCTATTACATATTACTAAAATAAACACCAGCTAACATCATCGTTGGATACATGGCATAACCACATTAAAAAAAAATTCTCCAAAATGCTATGATGACATCATCAATTTTAATATTTAATTAATTTAATTACTCCATTTATTTTCATTAGTGTAGTTGTTATAGTCATCCAAAATTACATTTATAAACATTTGCCTTGAAAACAATTAATGATGATGGGAAAGACAATAATTAATTATCACCGCCCCTTTGAAAATTAAACGATTTTTATGATGGAAAACAAAATGATATTTAATGCTAACGTTTATTATATTTTATTTCTTTTACTTTTTTTTTATTCATTTTCTAAAAAACAAACACTAATAACACTCTTCTATTAAAATTTATTTATATGATATCTAATGCTAACGTTAATTATTTCTTAATAAGTTGTAGTTAAATTATTAAGCTAATGTATTTTTTAAATTCTTATAATGAATGCTAAGACACTAAAATTTTCTTTATTTAATTTATTAATAGTAGGTTTAATAAATTTATTAACATAGTCGCATAAAGATATTTCCACTTTTTATATACTTTTAATTGAACTTTGACTATTAATTTTATGTTACTTTATTTATATTAATGACAATTTAAAAAATATTATTTGTAGTAATTTTAATGTATTATTCTTATTATCAAGTTTTATAAAGATTCTAGCATTTATCGTCACTCACTCGAAAGTTAAATATTTCTTATCTATCTATATATAATAACAAGATAGTGGTAATTTAAGAGGGCTTGAGGGGCATTTTCGTCATTTCACATGGTGGCAAATTGAAAAAAAAATGCCTCAAATAACATGTGTCAATCTGTGATTAGGCTTCATTTAATTTTTTATTTTTTTTGGAAAGTTTGGCCACGTGTCGCAATTTAGGTGAAGGGCGTTTTGGACATTTCAACGGCGCGTGGTTAGCACGCGCCGACAAGGGCGCAGCATGGTAGAGGAGGAGAGATAGAAGCTTGGTTTTTTAATTTTATTTTTTTTTTGGTTTGGACACGTGTCGTCCTGTGGTTGTTTTACGTTTTTTTTTCACATATTTCTTTTATCTAAATTATTTTATAATAAATTAATTTTATTTAAAAAAAAATTACACCAAAATTCATAATTTTTTTTCCTCTTTAAATAGAGACTATTTTCATTTGATTTGGACACAGAAAAAAAACCTTTTTTTTTAAATATAAATTTCTTATTTATTCTTTGTTAATTTTCCTTTTTAATTTTTCAATATGTTTTTAGTCAAAATTAATTAAATGTCAAGTTTATTTTAATTATAAATGATAATGATAATAATAATATTTTTACTCATTAGAGTTGGAAGGGGTAATATGGTTATTGAGTTTATTTTAGTTCGATACATCAAACAATTTATTTATTTTATTTAAAAAAAAGTGAATCATAGTAAATAAAGTATTAATAAAGACGAATATTACAAACTATTTTTTTAGATGTACGAGCATGAGTTAAGGGAAAGTTTTGATTTGAAAAAAATGTTTGTGTTTTTTATGTAATTTTTATCAAAAATAAAATTTATATTTGAAAAAGAGGATTTTTTTTCTTTGTCGAAATCAATTGAAATAAGTCTCTATTTAAAGAGAATTTTTTTTATGAATTTTGGAAAAACAAAATTAATTTAATTAATTTTGTTAATTATTCTTTACTAATTTTTCAATTTCATTTTAGTGAAAATTAATTAAGTGTGAAGTAATTTTTTTAATTATAAATGATAATAAAAAAAAATTCTTTTTTTATTTATTATTTTAATTTTTTTTTTACACCAAAATGCATACTTTTTTTTCTCTTTAAATAGAGGTTTCTTTTATGTGATTAGGGTAATAATATGAGGGAAAGATGGGCCAAATATGTAAACTACCCTATGTTATTTTCATTTTTTTTTTGGTAATAGTTGATTTTCATAATATTGTTATGATTGATCTTGCATTTGTGTTTATGTGAAGATGATTAATGAAAAAAATGAACATCATTTTTTTCTTTCGTTTGAACCATATATTGATATAGGTATAAACAATTTTGGTATATTTAATATTATTTCGTTTGGAAAGTAGGTGTTTGTTGGATAATTTTTGGACATTTATTTGAGAAATGAGAAAATTAGTATAATAAAATTTTAGTCCAAAACTTGATTAGTTTCTTGCTTTAATTTTTTCATTATTTTAAAACTCATATTAGAAGTGAATATATATTTTTAGAGATGAGCATAAAATAATTAGTTATAAATCGCTATCTCTCTCTCTATAAAAAGACTTGCATAAGTTTTAAAATATACAAGGGCACATTTGTAGTTACTTGGTTAGGGTTGAAAATCTATGGAGGGCAAAAAGATTACTGAAAATGAGTAGCTTATTTAAGAAGCTTTGTACATCATGTTAAACATACACATGTGCACACACACTAAAACACATTAGAACAAAATATTAAGTAACTAAATGAGTTATAATCTCATTTTTTATGAAATAAAATAAATTACTTTTATTAACAATTACCCAAATAAAGTGGATAGTAAATAATTTATTTTGTTTTTTAATTTTTTATTGGTTAAAATTATGAGAGACGTAAATTACACAGGCCTAAAGAGGCGCGTTAATGCATTAGTTTTATCTTTTTTTTCATGGTCATTTTAGTAAAAAAGTAAATAAGTGTGAAGTATTTATTTTTAATTATAAATAATAATAATAATAATAATAATAATAATAATAATAATAATAATAATAATAATAATAATAATAATAATAATAATAATAATAATAATAATAATAATAATAATAATAATAATAATAATAATAATAATAATAATAATAATAATAATAATAATAATAATAATAATAATAATAATATTTTTACTAATCATAAAAATAAAGAATATTAAATAAAATAAAAGTGGTGGGGTATAGGATGATGAGTTGGAATGGTGTTGAATATATATTTTATAATTAAAACTATAAATGTATATTTAATATTAATAATTATATATGTATATAAATATAATTACACCTACCTTGAACTTGAAGGCTCATTATATACCAAGGCGAAGGCCATTTTTGATTCATTTTCTTTCGATGTGGAAAATCTGCCTTGCCCTTGACTTTGCCTCGGCTGGCCTTTGTCTTGGCCTTGCCTTCGCTCGGACCTTGGCCTTCCCTTGACCGGCCTTGGCCTTGCCTTGGTCTTGGCCTTTATCCCAAATGGGAAAAAAACCAAAGTAAGCTGACTTGCCATGGTTATATAATGAGGATGAAGCTTAGTCAAGCATGCATGATTCGTCCGTGGCATTATCAATGGTCGGCTTAGCATTGGTCGGCCGTGGCCTTGCAGGCACTGACTTTTATATTTTTTCAAAAAATATGTAAAATCGAATACTCGAATCGAATAATTCGAATATCAATTTCGAATCGTATACGTATCATTTTTATATTCGAATACGAATCTAATACGAATAAAAGTCAAATTTTATATTCGAATACTAATCGAATATGATGATATTCGATTTGATTCGATTACGCCCCTAATTGTGATGAATATGGGTTTTGATATATTTAATAAGTGAGATGGGGTAATATGGTTATTGTGTTTATTTTAGTTCGATATATCAAACAATTTATTTAATTTTTTTTATAAAAAACTATTTGAAGCATAGTAAATAAAGTATTATTAAATTTGTCGATTTTTCTATTCGTCTCAAAATATTTTTTATTTATAAAGACGAATATCGGGAAAAATGGCCATCATTTTTAAAATTTTGATTGAACTGTATGTCAATATTATAAGAAATAAAAATAGTATAAATTGGTATTTTAAAAGAGGGAGATGAAGAAGTGGGTTGGGTTTGATGAGGAAGTGGGGGGTTTGGGGAATTTTTATTTTCATTTAACGAAATTGTTAGTATTTTTATTTTTCTTCTAAAAATTAAATAAGTTAAATTGAAAATAAATATCATAATTATGTTCATAATGAGTTAATGTAAATAATTATGACATAATTTTTTAGATATACGACCATGCGTTAATTGAAAGTTTCAATTTGAAAAAGAATGATATTAATTTTTATTAGATAACTGTACTATCCTTTTGGTATGACCAAAGCTTTTGTTTTTATTTAAAAAATTCTCTTTATCAAAAAGAAATAAAATATCACCTTTCTTTTAACTAGATTTCCAATCTTCATCTTTTTTTAACTGATTTCAGTAACTTACTCCCTCTGTCCCAGAAAAAGCGTCACCATTTTTAGCCCGGCACGCAAATTAAGGAAATAGGTGGGAAGAAAAAATGTTGTGAGTGTAATTTGAAAATAGGAGAGAGAATTAGTGGAGGAAATAGTAAATTTAAAAAGTGTTGTGAGTGTAATAGTGTTTTAGGAGAGAGAATGAGTGGAGGAAATAGTGAGTGGGTGTAATAGAATATTAATAAAACATTTCCATTTTAGAAAAGGTGACGCTTCAAACGGGACGCCATTTTGGGTAAAAAGTGACGGATTTCCTGGGACGGAGGTTCGTATTTGATAAACATGTTCGTGTGTTTTATTTAATTTTTAAAATGATAAAATACTACAAAATTGTATATAGAGAAATGCATATTCCTTATAATTTTTTTTTATTTCCATTTTATTATTTTTTAATTTTTATGTACTGACAATGTAGTCTTTAAGAAAGTATTCCATAATGTATAAACGAATTGAGTTCTTGGTTTATTTTAGTTCAATTTTTGTCTTTTGAATATATAGTAACGCCCCGTGCATCGCACGGGAGTCAATCTAGTTTCTATAATAACTAAAACCGATACTACTATTATTGTCTTTCTTAGCTACTATTACTGTCTTTCTTAGATGATGAAATTTGAAAATGAATTAACTGTAACCTACAACTTTCATATTATTGAATAATATTGGTAAATTACTCCCCCCGGTTCAAAATGGATGTCGTTTAATTTGAAAATTTAGACAATTTTTAAGAAATGCACTTAATACAACAACTTTACTAACTAAAATATCAAATATACTCCTATTAAATGTTTCTCCCTTGTACATTATTTCACAGAAGGACTAAGTAATTATAAAGAATATGAAAATGTTATTCCGATAGATATGTCCATGTCCCGTGCATATTTCCAAAGTGTTATAGCTCTATTTATTTAAACTTCCTTATTTATTTCTGATGTATTTCAAATTTCAAAAATAAAAATAAAAATTCATTTTTGTATTGAGCGACATAGATTATTTTGATAGGTAATGACTAATGAACAATAGCATACTTTTTTTTTTGTACGTAATGACTAATAAAAATTCATTTTTTATTAAACTTTTTAATTGTTCTAAGATTAATATATTATGAAGCTATTTATAATTCACAACATAACATAGGTAAGTTGGTTTCGTTAAAACCAGTTTCTCGATTATTAAGATGATTCCTAATAATGAATTAAATTTTTTTATTTAATTATGTCATTTAAATTGTGTAAATATTGATCAAAAAATAAAATGAGATGTTAATTAAGAAACTAAAAAATAATAAAGTTTAAAATAATCCGTGCATCGCACGGGGATTAATCTAGTATCCACTAATTTTTCTCTCTCACATTTTTTAAATTGTGGGTTCCATTTGTCATATTCACTCACTTCTTCTCTCTCACAACTCTTTTCACTCATCACTTTTCTTAATTTACGTGCTTCACCAAAATGGTGAAGCATCGGGCGAAACGGAAAAAGTATTTTAAATAAGACATTATGTTAATGAAGTTATTAAAAAAAGTAGGGTTATTTACATTGTTTATATCATTGTGTATTAAAAATTAATGCATAAAGGTTTTATAATTTCTTAAAAATGAAAATACTCTCTCTTTTCTAAAATGAATGTTAAAAAAATATTCAATAATTTACTTTTAAAATTTTAATTTTGGTAAGAAGGAAGTAAGTTTCCATCATTTTTTATGGAGACATAGGGTCTCGCTATTTTTGGCTTGAGGATATGATAAAATAAAGCAAAATTGCTCACTAAATTGTCTATGTTTTTTTTATTAATCAACGGCCAGTCCATGTTAGACATAATTTTCATTATGGCCATCCAAAAATAGTTTCTATGTGCTTTATTATAGGAAAAAGGCTGCAAACACTAGGATAATGTGGGTAATATTGTTGTTGCACGAACGAAGTAAAATAATTTTGTAAGAATGGAAAGGGTACAAAGTAATAAAGTATGAGATTTCGTATTAAAATTAATTGGTGTTAAGGAAAGTAGTTCAATATTTTTATATGTTATAAATAAGTCTTGTTTATTCTCGATTTAAGATATTGTTCTCAAACACGGCTGCTCATGTATAGCCGGAATTTGCCAAATGATTACAACGCGGACTGATTGATCGGGTTCGCCATGTATGGCACATAGAGTTTATTGTGGGTCGTTAAAACTAAAACTGTACGTTAAAACTCTACAAGTATAGATAGCCAAATTTGATACCATAATAAAATTTGAGATTTTATATTAAAACTAGAGTCGGTCTCCTGTGAGAACATGGGATCCGTCTCATGCATGAGACGGGTCGACCCATGACCCATGGGGCATGACCCGTCACGTGGCAGCTTTTATAGGCCAATTTTTTTTTTTTTTTTTATATATATATTATTTTTTTCAGAGCAAAAGTAATAATTACCATCTCTTAATGTAATGACTGTATACATATAAAGTAACATTGGTCATAAGTAAACGTAATACCTGCTTTAAAAAAAATAAAAGCTCGTTTTTACCCATTTTTTTCAAATGTAATACAAACTATATGTATTATTTTTGAAATGTAATAACTTATGTATATGAATGTAATAGTTTATACAAGTAAATGTACCACTTTGATAGATGAAATTGTAACATATTTCTATAGATAATGTAATACTTTTACATGAAAACATATAGATATCTATACATATGTGTTACAATTATGTACAAATACTATTATATATAAATAACACGTTTGTTACATTTTAGTTATAATAAGTATTACTTTTGTCAAACGAAGAAAACATAGGAAAAAACATTATTACTTTTCTGTATATATGTATTACTTTAATGTATACAAACTATTACTTTAATGTATACAAACTATTACTTTATGTTGGCTGAAGGATTGGGCCAAGGCAAATATGGGCTGATTCCAGCTTGGGCGGCCGCTGATTCCAGCTTGGGCGACCGCCTATATGCAAAAAGCTTGGGCGGAGGCGTGGGTTGACTTTGTTGGATGGGTGCTGATTCCAGCTTGGGCGACCGCCTATATGCAAAAAGCTTGGGCGGAGGCGTGGGTTGACTTTGTTGGACGGGTGATGGGTATATGAAACCGACCCGTCTCATAAATGAGACGAATCATGCTGTTCTCACCCAAGTTTTTGTCTTAAAACTAATTCATGCTAATGAAAATAGCCCATAAGCATTGTATGTATAGAAAATTATGGTTTATTCCTGATTTGATTGATGTAAGCTAGCTAATGTTATCTTCTTACGCAAATTACCTTTTTAGAATGGATAAAAGTGACATGTTGCCTCACTATGCGGCCAAAATGCGGGCTAAGAAAGTAAAGAATCCCACGTTACAATCATTCTCCGAAGTCCAAATCTTATCGATATCTTTTGTCCTTGTAATGGAGAAATATGGGTTTGATTGTTACAGACATAAAATATTTTTTGAAAAATATTTTTCTCTAAAATGTTTTCTGAAAAATAAAGATATATTTTTTGAAAAATAAAGATATTTTTTCATAAAATGAAAATGAGATAAACATATTTTCGACTATTTGATAAAGAAAATGAGATAAATTTAACTTAGGAAGGGCGTATTATTATTATTATTATTATTATTATTATTATTATTATTATTATTATTATTATTAGAATGAGGAAGTAATTTTACTTAGGAAGGGCGTAAATTTAAAATTATTGCTCAAATTTCATTCGTAATAAGAAAAAAAAATGGGAAGACCATTATGGAACGGAGAATGTGCTATTGTTCTAAAAACATTACTGTAACGACCCCGAATTTTCACAACAATAATAATACTTAATTGATAATAAAATAACTTCCAACGGCTACTAAAATCATAATTCAAACACTAACCACAATTTGAAATAACTTAAATGCAGATAAAGGTAAAGGTAACAATTTCAACGGCTAGTACAATCCACTAGCTCAACAAAATCTTTAAACTCTTACAAACTCTCAAATAACTGCAATAACTGACTAAAAAGTCTAAAATGAAATAAACTAAAACGATCCTTGAACTCCTTATAAATTGCTCCCGAATCGTTTCACATTCTTCCTATATGAAATCTGAAAGAAAAGAAGATAAAAGGGTGAGCAAACAATGCCCAGTAAGTTCATATACAACCCCTCCGGTTACTAAGGAGGAGTTGACCTGAAGGAATATCAAACGATACAATTTCCAATAACAATCGAATACATAACAGAACACAAATTCAAAATAGTTATTTACCAAATCTCAAACCAAATGTCTTTCAAAATCTCAACGGTTTCACAAACTGTGTTGACAAATATTTTGGAGGTTCAAATGATGACAAAATCGAATCAAACTGACCCGAATGGTTTACTTATTTAAGACTGTCCCATACCAGCCTTAACTAACTAAACCACTCACAGATTTTTAGAAATTTCAAAGGATTGATAAGCTGAACAAAGCTAACTCGAGTAATCTAATTATCTACAACTGTCCCATGCCAGCCGTAGGAAATCAAATCACTCACAGACATCATGATCACATAAGTGGTCCACTGACCTTATCAAATCAAAATCCCATAAAGGGAATAAAATCCCACAAAGAGCACTAATACCCACAAAGGGTTCGAAATCCCACAAGGCACAAATGTTGACTCCGCAGAGTCCTAAACTGTGTATCCGGAACACCCCACCACTACTATTTTGAAGCGGTGAACTAAGTTTGTCCGAAGGCCAAAATATCAAATATACCTCGCCGAAGCAGGTTGTCTAACTTAGTGATCATTAATGGAACAAAAATCACATCATATCAAAACTCATTTTTTTATACAGAATATGAACTTTCACAATAACAACAAAAATCTGTATTTACGAAATCAAAAGGACGATATAGCAAACGAATAACAAAAGATTAGCAAATAACGGTAAATGAGGGAGTCAAAACAAATACTGACGCGATGTCAGCTTTTACGTATCAAAGAAACGTACATCGCCAAGAAATATGCGGAAACCTAAACAATGAAACGGAGCGGAAATCAATTAACTTAAAGATGTATAATCCCTTACTTCGATTGTTTGCACTCGAACAATTGCTAACTCCAATCGTATCTACACAAATAAATAATATCCGTTAAGTACAGATTAACCACTTAATACTCCGTCCCAACTTAACTTTATTTTACTTCACTAACTTATGAGTTAATTCTATTTAACTCCGTCTCAAGTTGCTTTCCACTTCTAGAGTTTCTCAAAATACCCTTCACATAAATATCAAAACACCCCTAGGGTTTACCCAAACTACCCTTAGGTTTCTAACATTTTTATTCCCTTATTCCTAGAAAAATCCTTTTAGTTTTCAGAATTTTGCAAAACAGCCCCTCAACTTTCAGATTTTACAAAACAGCCCCTTGATTTTTAAAAATTACAGAACAGTCCCTTGACTTTTCAAAAATTACCGAACAGTCCATTGACTTTCAAAAATTATAAAACAGTCTCTTGACTTTCAAAATTACAGAACAGTCCCTTGACTTTTAAAAATTACAGAACAGTCCCTAATTTTCAGATCTTACAGTTTGGTCACTAGGCTTTTCACAAACTGATTTTCAGCTTTTTAACCTTTTGTTAGATTTTTAACCAAAACGCTCTTACTCAAAATTTAACCTTTTTGATACTAAAATATTTATCCAAAACAATTTTGTAAACAAGTTTTAACATCAAAAATATTAACACAACACACACTAACCCTAATTTCAGTCATCATAAACTCTAACATACATATTAGGTCCAACCTAGTTTACTTAACATGCTTTCCAACCTTAATCAATATTAGGATTTCAATTAATCAATGATTCGATCAATATAATGTCCTTAAATTAATTCTTAATTACTCAACAATATTCATAATAAAAACCCCAATCTAATCTCAAGAGTTTCTAGGGTTTTTTAGGCTTTAAATTTAAGAACAATAATTATTAGACGGGACGAAACCTTACCTTGATTTGATAACACAACTTCTTGAGATTTACTTCCTCTTTTTCTTTTGCAAAGTCACAGCAGTTTCTTTTTCTCCCAACCCAAGGATGCCGCCTCCCTCTTTCTCTCTATTCTTTATTTAATTGATTTAATTAATGATAGTTATTAGGTTAAGAAGGAATTTATATATGTAGGTTTTTTAATCCTAGTCTAATTAAATTTTTTAAGCCCACAAGGTTACTCAAGCCCAATTAAAACAAGTTCACAATTTCTAGTTCAATAATAACTCAAGCCCATTACTTCCAATCCTTTTATTAAAAAGGTAATTCAAATAATTTAATTTAAAGAAACAATTTAATTACTAAAACAATTATTAAAAATGAGTATTTATAAAAGGGTTCTGCTAAACCTAAGCCCAATATCAAAGCCCAACTCATCTAAACAATTTAACCCATATAATATAATTCCTAGGACTTCAATATAATTATTAGTTACTCTAAAAGCCTAATTGAAAATTTAACAATTTACCAAATAATCCTCGAAAATTTTTGAGTTATCACAATTACCCTTCAACTAGTACTCTCTAGCCCGTGCCAATGGCACGGGACAGTATGCCAAAAAGGAGAAGTCAGTGAGGAAAAGAAGCCCCAAATTATATCTGTATAAAATATAAATTTTTAGAATAATAACACTTCCTCCGTTCCATAATGGTCTTCCCACTTTTTTTTTTCTTATTTCAAATGAAATTTGAGCAATAATTTTAAATTTATTTATTAGTTCAATGAAAATCTAAAACTTGTTATTGTTAGTATCGTTGATAGTGTATCAATAATAATTTTTAGATTTGCATTTGTATAAATAAATCAACCTAAAATTATTATTTAAAATTCATTTGTAGTAACGAAAAAAATGGGAAAATCATTTTGGAACGGAGGGATTAGGAAAAAAAAAAAACTCACACCCAGCAACCACCACTTTCCTTATCTATCTCTCAATACACTTAGGAAGTGATTATTTACATTAATTTTTTTCAATTCCTAAATGATAGCCTTAATTCATACCAATTTAGCATGCACTACCTCACATTAAAACACATGCATTTGTGTTTTCCTTACTAAACAACTATGGAGTAAACGCTGACACCTCCAAATTATTCGAATCACCTGCTCTCTGCAATGGTGTAGTAAGAGTCTCTTTTACACATAGAAATTGTCCTATCAATTAACACAATATAGTACGAAGTAAGTCATTTAGTTTAAGGATACTACACAACTCAAATTTTTTCTTGATGACATATTTCACTAACAATTTAGCAGTACAAAATATGACAGGTCACTAAATCACTAATTTTTATTTTTATTGAAACATAAAGATGAAAAGTGAAAAATCATCCCATATAACTGTAAGAATGGCAAAAAACTAAAAGCATTCAACATTAACACCACCCTTTGTTTTACTTATTTTCATTTGAGCAGCACCATTTTTATTCAATGGATCAGATTGTGTCAAAATGAAGGAAAATGTTATGCCAAAAATTTTCTTGAATTGGTGTAGGGTGATGCTTAAAATAAGTGGAGAAAAGCATTTCTTGGAGACAAATATACACATATATATATACATGAGTTGAGCCTAAACAAAATATAGGTTCAACGAAATAAACGAATGAAAATATCTCTTCTCGTGATTCCTTCAGTTTCTAAAATCAGAAAACCTTGAACGCTTTACTTCAAACTAATCAAATATGTAGGATTAGACACCTGTATATGCAATTGTTTCCATGTAATTTCATTTTTTTAAAATAAGAAATCAAACATGGATAGAACCCGAAAAAAGAACAAAGAGGTTTTTTAGAAAGATATAGAAATAGAAAACACAGAATTTCCACCCCCACACCCCACACCCCGCAAAAATAAATAAATAAATTAAACTGATAAAACTAACAGACATCAAGATTAATAATCGGAAAGAACATAGAGGTGTTTTACCAAAAAAAAACTTGTGTAGGTATGTATACGCATAAAAAGAGAAGGTGGAGATGCACCTGAATGAGTTTCATTTTGGAAGATATCATTAATCTTCTTCTCCTACTCATACTCCTCCTCCGCAGGCGTATGTTGAAGAAGATTTCTAGATATACTCTTGAGTGACAATCGAGGGTTCCTGTGAAAAGAGAGAATCGAGGGTTATGCCAGCCGTAGAACCGACGCACATTATAAATTCAAATATTTAAAATATTTAACTTCAAAACGTACTCTGCATACTACACAATTCATGTGAGATGTAAGAAAAATAAAAGCACAACATGTAGCAAGGATAGAACAAAGAAATTTTTTTTTTGAGCAGCAGTTCTAAAATATTTAACTTCAAAACGTATTGCATACTACATAATTCTTTTTTAAAATGTTCATTGAGTCGAAAGTAATATTCATTTTTGATATGAAGGAAATAATTTTTTTATAGTAGTACATTTTTTAAGTAATTATTTCAGACGAAAAAATAATATTTCTTTTAGTTTTCTTTGTTAAAACATAATTTTTATATTTTTATTTTGTAATTTAAAGCGAGTCGGAGAATGAATTAGTAATTTGGCTGTGTTCACACAGAAGAAAAGAAACTTAGAACTCGCTAATTCAATTAGCGAGTTAAAATTTATTTTTTAGTTTTCTTTATTAAAACATAATTTTTATATTTTTATTTTGTAATTTAAAGCGAGACGGGTAATGAATTAGTAATTTGGTTGTGTTACTTCACACAGAAAAAAAGAATTCAAATTTATTTTTTAGTTTTATTTATTAAAACATAATTTTTATATTTTTATTTTGCAATTTAAAGCGAGACGGAGAATGAATTAGTAATGTAATTGTGTTCACACGGAAGAAAAGAAACTTAGAACTCGCTAATTCAATTAGAGAGTTCACATTTATTTTATTATTATTGTTATTAATATTAAAATTTAAACTCGCTAAATGGTTTAGCGAGTTTAAACGAAAAAAAATTTGTAATGTGATTGTGTTCACACGGAAGAAAAGAAACTTAGAACTCACTAATTCAATTGGCGAGTTAAAATTTATTTTATTATTATTATTATTTAATATTAAAATTTAAACTCACTAAATGGTTTAGCGAGTTTAAACGAAAAAAAATTATAAACTCGCTATACCGTGTAGCGAGTTTCAAAAAATAGGTCATTTTGGTCAATAGTTTTGAAGGATTGTTATTTTGAGATATATTTTTTTTAAATAGAATATTTTGAGAAAAAATCATTTTGGGAGGAGAGGTCATAACCGCTGGTAACGGCTGTAGTAAGGGATCCGTATATTCAATCACAGTCGTTATCTATCTTTTACAAGATTAAATCTGAGCTACTCTTTGTGTTGCGGTTGGTTCCCACCTCTATTGTAATATAAATTAAAACTATATAGTATCAATAAAGTAATTCTGAAATTGTCACGGCCAGAATCACAAGTGATATCCAAGGTGATAACAGCACCAACGATAACACTTGGGATAGCACACACACACACTTCGAAAAATAAAATAATTTTGTAAAAGAGTTTGCAGCGGAATAAAAATACCAAAATTATTTTTCTCAAGTTATAAATATAACTTGAGAGTTCCTCTTAGGCAAGACTTTATAATCACTAAAAATGAATTTACAAAGCCGAAAATGTTCCCTATAGCTATAACAATTTTGAGCTCTATGGAACAAGAGATAAATAACGAAATCCTATCCTAGCCTTCACACAACTTGATACCAATGTAATTAAGTGCGAAATTACAAGGGAGGAAGAATTAAAAGAACCAAACAAAGAACTCTATTTCTAAGCTTTCGAATGTGTGAATGTGTTGGTATAAATTGACATATCTTGATATATCTTCAAATGAAACCTTCCAAGCTTATTTATAGTCTTCAAATACTTGAAGGCTACTCAATTAATAGCCTTGGGGCTGTATTTACACGTTGAGGGAGAGTAGGGAGAGTGGTTGAGATTGTTCCTTAATTTTAGCTCCCACTTTCTCAATTGTAGCAACCAAGTTGATTTATCTCTAAGTCAAGCTTCTACGCCTTGTACTCCCAAGCTTTATCAACCTTGTACTATTTTTATTCAGCAACAACTCCTTGACTAAGTCTCACACGTTTTTAATCGTTGTTGCCAAAATACCGAATTTATGCATAAAATGCATAAATCAATTTCTTCCAAATTCCACACGTGTCTAGCTCTTTCTTTGATGCTATTGCACTCTGAAATATAAACATAAACCATACACTATACAGATTATATTAGCACATTAGTCCATTAAATAATAAACAAGAAATATACAACTATATAAATTCTAGTTCAGGAAATCATCTGTGATATCACCTAAAATTTGGGAAATCATCTACGATATCACCTGCAGTTTACACTAACAATCTCCCCCTTAGTTGGATATTTCTTTCCAAACCTAATGTGCTGCTCTCCTGCATTGTTAGTCTACAAACAAATATACAGAGCATAGAAACACAGTATAATATCTCTAAGAAAATTAACTCCCCCTTAATCAAGGAGCTAATCCTAAACAATTATTTATCATAATAAACTAATTTATTTCAAACTTTCAAAAGTTTTTGAAATAAACTAAGTTAACATAAAAACCATAAACCATTGTAGCAAAATATCATCCAAAAATAGCAAAACATCCTAGCAGTTAAAGTTTAAACAAACCAACTAAAGTGTTTAGCAACCAATATAAACAAAATAAAAGAAAATTGTTTAGAGAACCACATCACATCACCAAAATAAAAGAAATTGTTTTAGGACCACCATAAAAACAGCCACCCACAAGATAGTGGCAACATCAACCTTCAGGTTTATCAACCTTCAGGTTTCAGCTTTCTTCTTCTTGAAACTCCTCTTTTTCTTCATCTTCCTCCTGATCTCCTTCCCTATCACTTCCACCATCACTTGGGCCAGCACTGATGGTAGCACCTGCAGTAGCACCAGCTTCAGTAGTTGCAGCAGCAGCAGATCCTCCCCCTGTTTGGGAAGAAATTTCATCAATGAAAGCATCAGTAACCTGCTTTAGCTTAGCCCATCCCTCAGCAAGTTCTCCCATTGCACTTGACTGTTTGTGCAAGAAGTTAATCACTGTTGCCTTTGGGATTGATGGACCAGAGTTGCCCAGAAGATTTATCATGTTGGTCAGAATACTTGCAGCATCATTTCCTGCAAAAGTATTAGGGGCAGCACCTGGGAAGCACTTGGGATATCACGTGAGATAGCACTGGGAAGAACAGGGGCTGTTTCATCAGATTTGTTCCAAGAAAGATCTTTTGTATACCTTTTACCCTTTTTCAGTTGTTGATCAATGGTATAGTACTCAGGTTCAGTGGTGAAAACATCAGAGGCTTCAATGGGCAAGGATTGAAATACTAAAACTTTGAAGATTAGAGAAGGATAGGGGAAAAAGCTAATGTTCATTTCTTTCTTTCTACCCCATGAAGCTAAGTGTTTGAACACTAATCTTCCAAAGTTAATCCTTAAGTTCTTACCCAATCTATACAACACATTCGCATGCTCCAATGTCACAATAGGTTCATTAGTTGTAGGGAGCCAATTGAAGATGCATAATTTGTGAAGCACAGAAAATAGAGAAGTAAGCCTAGAAGCATGAAATTTTTCCTTTAAAGGCCAGGACTGCAGTTTGTTGTGAGTGAGCAATTTTACCATTTCATCCCTATTAACCCTAATGCTCTCATCATCTAAATTTGGGAGGCCTAAAACCTTGTTAATTAGGGCTGGAGTAAATGAATAAACTTTTCCCCTAACAAATACCTTCTCAAATTTTTCAGACCCTTCATCATCCAAATGAGCATGTAGGTTAGCAAAGAAATTTCTCACCACACTTTCAATAAACACAGATGCATGATTATTAGCTTTAAGAAAGTTCATGTCCTTCAAAAATTGAACCATTCCTTCCTTTTTTAACTGACCCTCATCAATGTGCTTTTCTTTTAACAATCCCTTACTCGAATTATTCAACCAAAATTCCATATTTTCTTTCTTATAAAATTCCAGAGTAAGAAAAAGTTTTGGAAAAGCCTTATCTTCTTCATTTCGAATAATCTCATCACCAGAATTACCACTAGAGGAATGAGTAGGAACAGAGGAGGGGGCAGGTGTTACCTCAGATGATATCTTCTTCTTGGTAGCACCTTTGGTAGCACTCACAGAAACTTTGCCCTTGGCCTTCTTCTTCTGAAAATCAGAGAGAGTTTCCTCTTCATCATCTTCCACCCAAGCATCAAAAGAATCCACAGAAGGCTCCTTCTCCTTGTTGGCATCAAAGTTCTCGTCACTCACAAGGGGTGAGGACAATCTAGGGAGCTTTCTGAGACTTCAACCGGATCAGAGGTGGTATTTGATGTTGCCTTGGACCTGATTGACCTAATGCGGTTGGAAGACCTCCTCTTTGCAACTTGAGGAGATAGCTTGGATGTTGGAGCTTTCCTCTTTCTTTTCGGTTCAGCTGGGATGAGAGTTACCTTGGGAATTCCTTGTTCAAAAGAGGCAATGGGGGTAGAGGATGGAACAATAGCCATTGTAGGAGGAGAAGAACTTGGTGTAATCATGGGAGAGGTTTTCATGGCTACACGAGAAGCAACTGAGGGGGCAATGCTTGGTGAAATATCCATTTGGTCTGTGTGTGAGAGTTCGGCATTAGCTTTGGATGGAGAAGCCATGAAGATTTGTTGGAATTTTTGGAACGTAATTTTGACCTAGGTTGAGAAAGGGACGAAGACGCTGGAGGGTTTAAGAAAGGGGAGAGAGGGTAACGGATAGGGAGAGAAAAAGGGAGAGGTAGAGTGAAAATAGGAGATTAAAATTAGATAGGAAACAAGAGTATTAATTTGATTTGACAACTTAAGCCTATCTAAACTAACCCCTATTATTTTTCTCCTTTAACCCTATTCACACATTTTTAAATTTAACCCTAACCACACCTTTTTTTATTAAACCTCAACAACCTTAAAAAAATCAACACGGTTGAAACAAAAATAAAATGATTTTTTTTTAAGTAAAACGTAAAACAAAAGAAAATGAGTAAACTAAATATTTTGCAACTAAGCCCAAAATATTATAAGCACTAATCAAAATAAATATGGGTTAGTTACTCAACAATGTTTACCAAAAATAAAGGAAACTTGTTGAAGACGTTTTCAAAATCGTAAAATCTTTAATTAAAAAGACTTTCAGATTTTGAAAAATTAATCAACAATATTTCGAAAATAAGAAATAAAAAAAACTAATATAGCACACACTAATGTGTTAAGGCAATGATGGTAACACGTAGGGTAACACATGTGATATAAATTCTCTTGATAAATATTTTTCAGTTTCAAACACTTGAGGCATAACAAGCTTAGCCTTTTTTAGACACTTAAGGCATAACAAGCTGGGCATTTTTCATGCACTTTTAGGCATTATAAGCCTATATTCTTTTTAAGTACATTGCTTGTTATAAATAATCAATACACTTCTTTAAACAAGAAAGCATCGTAGTAACGAGCTTCGTGCTTCGAGTTATATTACAAGTGTAATGATTAAGTGAGTTTATGCCTTTCAAGTAGGGTACACTGTAGTAGCGAACTCCATGTCCCTAATACTTAGCATAAACCATCTCATACATTCTCATTGGCAAGAGTACATCGTTGCAGCGAACACCGTGCCCCGAGCTCGAGAGAATAGTATGGATAAAATGCCTTTGCCTTTTATTTAACAAAAAGAAATTAGTGTCTTTGTCACTTTAAGCATATGAAGGGGAATGATATCAAACATGCTAACCTAAGTAATAACCTACCATAACAAAAAAAGTCAGTATGTGCCACAGTTAGAACTAAGCTAACCAGAATAAAAGAGAATGAAATCATTTTTTTAAACAGAAAAAAATTACACTAATATACAAGTGTTACCCTGAGTGATAACATCACCTGGGGTAGCACAGACAAACAGACTCAGAGATTACAAAGACCAAGAGATCTTTTCAAATTAGAAAATCTCTCGTGGTCTAAGGCCTTGGTAAAGATATCAGTCAGTTGATACTTAGTATCAATATGATCAATGTTAATTAGGCCTTTTTCTACCATATCTCTAAGAAAATGATGATGTATATCTATATGCTTAGTACGGGAATGTTGAACAGGGTTTTTTGAAATGTTGATAGCACTCAGGTTATCACAGTACATAGTCAAAGAATTACTCTCTAGACCATAGTCGTCTAGCATATGTTTTAGCCAAATAAGTTGTGAGCAAAAACTACCAGCTGCAACATACTCAGACTCGGCTGTGGAAAGAGAGATACAATTTTGTTTACGACTATACCATGAACCTAAATTGTTACCCAAGTAAAAACACCCTCACTAGTACTCTTCCTATCATCCATATTCCCCAACCAATCCGAGTTGCTAAAGCCTACCAAATTGGTATTAGTATCCTTACTAAACCAAATCCCTAATTCACTTGTTCCTGAAACATATTTAATTATCTTTTTGACAGAATTAAGGTGTGAGACTTTAGGATTGGCTTGATAACATGCACAAACGCACACGATGAACATGATATCAGGACGACTAGAAGTGAGATAGAGAATGCTACCTATCATAGAACGATATAGAGTATGATCAACATCCTCACCTACTTGGTCTCTACCAAGTTTGAGAGAAGAACACATAGGGATTTTTGAACTTTTTGCTCCTTCCAACCCAAACCGTTTCACTAGGCTCTTTGCATACTTGCTTTGTGAAATGAATATTCCTTCATTTGATTGTTTCACCTGAAAGCCTAGAAAGAATGTTAACTCACCAATCATGCTCATTTCAAATGTTGATGTCATAGCCTCTACAAAATCTTTTAAACACGTTTGAGAAGTAAAGCCATAGACTATGTCATCAACATAGATTTGAACAATGACTGTTTCTTTGCCATGCCTTAGGATAAATAAGGTCCTATCTGCTTCACCTCTTGTAAAACCATATTCAAGTAAGAAAGAGGTTAAGCGACCATACCATGCACGTGAAGCTTGTTTCAAGCCTTATAAGGCTTTATCAAGTCTATATACATGGTTTGGTAGATGAGGATCTTCAAATTCTTTTGGTTGTTCAACAAAAATTTCTTCTTTTAAATAACCATTTAAAAAGGCAGCTTTAACATCCATTTGAAACAAGGTAATTTTTAAAAAACAAGCTATAGCCAAGAGGAGTCTTATGGATTCTATTCTAGCAACAGGAGCAAAGGTCTCATCAAAGTCAACACCTTCAATTTGGGTGTAACTTTGTGCTACGAGACGAGCTTTGTTCCTAACAATATTTCCTTGCTCATCTGATTTGTTCTTGAAAATCCATTTTGTACCAATTACATTTGTATTAATGGGACGTGTTACTAAACACCAAACTTCATTACGAGCAAATTGTTCAAGTTCCTCTTGCATGGCATGTATCCAAAAATTGTCTTTTAAAGCTTCAGAAATATTTTTGGGTTCTAAAGAAGAAACAAAACAGGAATATTTTACCTTGTGGTATGTGGTGGACATGCACACATACCTTGCCATTTCACGGTTACTAAAATGCCCTTTGTTCCTTGTTCGTACCCCTTCACTTGCTTCTCCAATGATTTGAGATGAAAGATGATCTCTTCTGATCCTAGCTGGTGGATCCCTTCTCAAATCTTCATGCATATGAGCATCATCATCTGACTGTTCATCCTTTTCAATTGCTGGACTGGTCTTGGGTGATACCGGAGATGCTATCCCTTCAGTGGCAATACTTAGGCCAGCACCTGGGTATCACTTACTTGATTTTGATCCTCCAGTTCTTCCAGCAATATCAATGGAGATTCCTGTACTCCATCACCTGTAACATTTGCTAAATCATCAAAAACAACTTTAATTGATTCCTGAATGGTTTTTAACCTAAGGTTATAAACCCTATATGCTCGACTGTCCTGAGCATACCCAAGAAATAAAGCCTTATCACTTTTAGAGTCAAATTTAGCTAAGTAATCCCGATCATTTAGAACATAACACACACACCCAAATATATAAAAATAATGAACCTTTGGTATCCTACCATTCAAAATTTCATAAGGTGTCATTCTAGTACCAGGTCTTAGAAAAACTCATTTGACCGTGTGACAAGCTGTATTTAAGGCCTCAGCCCAAATTTTTTTTGAAATTCTTTTTGAAAACAACATCACACGTGCCATTTCAAGTAAGGTCCTATTTTTCCTCTCAGCCACCCCATTTTGTTGAGGTGTTTTAGGAGCAGAAAACTCATGTTTCATTCCTTTTAATTCACAAAAAGTAAAGAATAATGAATTATCAAACTCTATACCATGATCAGACCTTATTCGCATGATAAGAGCACTAAACATGTTTTTGATTTTAGCATGTAAGATCTTAAACTTTTCAAAAGTTTCTGATTTTTCTTTCAAAAAATATACCCAAGTAAATCTAGAAAAATCATCAACTATTACAAAAGTATATCTCTTACCTCCTAAACTGTCTACCTCCACTGGACCCATTAAATCCATATCCATCAATTGAAAACAGTGAGTTGTCCCAGAATACTCCTCATTATGTTGGGTAGCACTATGAATAGCACGTGTTTGTTTACCCTTGAGACAATCTTCACATATGATTTTCTTACTTATGTCCAGACTAGGTATACCTCTTATAGCTTTAGCATTAATGAGTTTCACAATGTTTCGAAAATGGACATGACCCAACTTTTGATGCCACAAGGTAGCATCATCAACCCTCACAGAATGACACACTTGTTTATCCTCAACAAGATAAAAGTTATTACTTGACCTAGTACCAGTCATAACACAGTTATTGGTACAATAAAAAACTTCACAAGTGTTTTTATTGAATTTCACTTCAAGGTTGTTATCACAAAGTTGGCTAATACTAATTAAATTAGTTACAAGTCCATCAACATGCAAAATCTTTTTCAAAGCAGGTAATCCAGGTACATTTAATATGCCTTTTCCTACTATATTACTCTTGCCACCACCACCATATGTTACACTACCACCTAGAATATGTTCATATTCTTTTAAAAACATTTTTGTTCCTGTCATGTGACGTGAACAACCACTATCAAAATACCATGAACCTTCAACATTAGTTTTTAAGGCAGTGCACACAACATCACATATTAGGTTAGACTTAGGTTTCCACACTTTTCTACTTTGATAAATTTTCTTCTGACTGCCAGTGATATCTGATGTGCTAGGTAGCACTTCAAGTATCACACATGAACTGGACTGTTTCTTTAAAAGTGTTTTACAATCATTTTTCAAATGTCCAGTAGAGTAACAGTAGTTACATATTTTTACCTTGTCAGAAGACTTATCAGAAGATATTTGTTCAACGTTGTCTCTTTCTTTAACAAAAACTATCTTATCTTCCTTATTAGCCAAAGTAGATGTAATTGCATTTAAAGACTCTTGAAAATCCATACCTGCCTTGAGTGGTTTGCTCAACCCAAGAATTGCATCTAACTTGGAAGAACTCGTGTTGAGTTTTTTAAATGTGGCCTCGGCTAAAGTAAGCTTGGCCTTGACTTTGTCCAGCTCCACATCCTTCTTTGTGAGTTGAACTTCCAATCTAGTCAAGCCATCAGTCAGGTCTTGAACCTCTTTGGACAAAGAAATCACCTTCTTATTCTCTTTCTTCCATTAGTCCACCAATTCTTTGCAAAGGTTCTTAAGACCACAAATGAGTTCATCCTTGCTGAACTCTTTACTTTGTTCACCCTCTTGTAAAATACCTGCATCCATGTTAACAGAACCCACAAAACAAACAACATTTATCAAATTTAAATCTGTATACCTGTTGGATGATATCTCAGGTGCTATCCCACTTTGGATATCACATGGGGTATCACTGACAGAATCCGAGTCACAATTTGTGACCACCATTGCAGTTTGATCTGAATCTTCAGATTGATTGGTCTCCTCATCCTCATTGTTACTGAGTGAAATCCATAGGTTCTTTCCCATCTTTCTTAGAGTGTTAGTACACTCATTTGAGTAATGACCCCATCCAGAGCAAGCATGACATTGGATTGATTCAAGGTATTTTGGATCAGATCTGGATTGATCTGATGATGCTCTCCTTATGGGACCACCTTTCTGAGTAGATGGAAATGTCCTCTTTGGCATTGAATTGTACACCTTAGTTTGTTGCTCTTTAGCCTTCACCTGCACATTTTCTTTGTTAAATTTTCTCACCATTGAGTTATATTTCCTAGCAAGTAAGGCAACACTGGCATCTTCACCTAATTTTTCAAAAATTTTGTCATCCTCATTAGTTGAACCACTAGAGGATTGAACTTTTAAAGCAACACTCTTGCCTTTAGAAGCTTCACTTTGCTCAGAAAGGTTTGACTCAAAATTTTTTAAAATGGTCATTAAGGAATTGATGTCCATAGTAGAAAGATTGTGAGCCTCTTTTATAGATGAAACCTTTATATTAAAACGCTCAGGGAGAGTTCTAATAGCCTTTGAAACCAATTGTTTGTTTGTAAAAGGTTCACCTAAAAGTTGACACTCATTAGCAATGTCAAACAATTTTTCAAAATAAAAGGAAATGGTATCATTTTCACCCATTCTCAATCTTTCAAATTTGCCAGTAAGACCTCTAAGTTTGTTTTCATGCACACTAGAATCACCTTCACAAAACCTTTGTAAAATATCCCAAGCTTCTTGAGCTGTGGAACTATTTTGAATAAGTTTAAAAATATGCATGTCAACCCATTCAAAGATAGCATTAAGAGCTTTCTCATTATAGTTAGCTAGGGTGATCTCTTCATTAGTCCACTCGCCTTCAGGTTTAACCTGAATATTACCATCCTCATCAGGAGGTAACAGTGGAAGAGAGTACCCATTAACTATAGATCGCCACGCTCGAAGATCAATTGATTTGATATGCGAGCGAAGACGAATTTTCCAATATGCATAATTCGAATCATCTAAAACAGGAAGACGTTTTTGGTTTGGATTTGCAGGATCAAAAGCCATGACACCTAGACTAAGCACTTAGTATCGTCAAGTGACCTGCTCTGATACCAATTGAAATTATCACGGCCAGAATCACAAGTGTTATCGTTGGTACTGTTATCACCTTGGATATCACTTGTGATTCTGGCCGTGACAATTTCAAATTCTATTTTATTTTGTGAGGATGATTTTTTTTTAAATAAACAAAATTCAGTCAATTAAATTTTGATTATTAAAATCAAATTAAATTTATCTTTCCCGAATGAAGGGAGCATTAAAATTAAATGTTCAATCATACGCATTTTAGAGGCAACGTGTGATAACCCTCACCACATTGAAAATATGCAAAATTTAAATTGTACTCCCTCCCTCCTTCCCAGATCAAGAGTCCTATTTTTTCTTTTGATCTGTTTCAGATCAAGAGTCCCATTTCATAAATGAAAATATGTAAACAGTGTTTCAGACATTTATACCCTCATAATATTTACTCCCTCCGTTCCACTTCAATAGAGACCAACTTTTTGGGTGTGGGAATTAAGGAAAAGTGATGTAAGAAAGAGAAAAAGTTAAATGTTGTGAGTATGAAAAATTAAATAGGAGAGAGAATGAGTGGGGTAAATAGTTAGGAGAGAGAATGTTGTGAGTGAAAAAGTAAAATAGGAGAGAGAATGAGTGGGGTAAATAGTGAAGATTCCTTTCCATTTTGGGAAGTATCAATTGAAGTGGGACGGACCAAAAAGGAAATAAGTATCAATTGAAGTGGAACGGAGGGAGTATATATTTACAAAAAAATCATTCATTATACCCTTATAATTTTAACATATTTACAAAAAATCAATCATTAACTTACTATTCCTCCCACTCATTCTCTTTCCTACAAAAAAATTATTCATTAACTTACTATTTCTCCCACTCATTCTCTCTCCTATTAAATATTTTTAACTTTTATATTCTCTCTCCTCTAATCTTCTACCCACTTTCAATTTTTTATTCATTTTTTTTTTCAAATTTTCTTAAAAACCGTGAAATACTTCCCTAAAATCCTTGATCTGGGATGGAGGGAGTAATATATAAGCCCCGACAATGTCATTATTCATGGACTTTAAATGGGTTTGTGGTAAGTCAATGTAAATCCAAATTATTTGTGCTTAATGCACCAGCACTTAGGGGACGTTTGGTTCGTGGTAAAGTGGGGGAATGTGTAAGTACCCAAATCTGGCTCATGCCTTCCGGTTAATTTTCCCGACATTTCGGTAAATTTCCCGGTAATTCCCCGGACCTTCCTAGTGTTCCGGAAATGTCCTGGAACAGTCCAAATTTAAATTAGGGCTGTAAGGAGCCTTCCTAATTAAGAAAACACGTTTTTCTTAATTAGGGAGAAGCTTCTAGAATGATGCCACCTTGCATGGTTCTAGAATGCCGAGTCATTGTGGATAAGACCGCACGGCCTCATTTGCAAAGGGCCTGCAGCCGCGCGGCTTCATTAGCCTTATCCAGCATCGCCTATAAATAGAGCCCTCCTCTACCCATTTTAATCATCAACAAGAAGCATAATACTCTCATAATACGAAGAAGATCCCCCAAGGAGCTGCTGGAAGTCCAAGAAGGTGAAGAAGAAGCTCAAGAAGCCATCTCCCTCCTCCTTGAAGACCCAAGAAGAACCTCTCCTCCTAGCTCCGTCCGAAGAAGCGAAGGAAACGATTGGTAACCTCGCACGCCCTAACCTTGCATTTTAATTGATATACTTGCTCATTGCATTCATATATCTTGCTTGGGACTTGGCATTTATTCATAAAGATCATATCTTTATCACCCCCTTTCCCTTTCGTCATGCTACATTAAGACCTCATTTGTCATAAAAATGTAGTCTTTTTTCATAAAGGTGCATCCTTTGCACCTAAAATCCCTATTTTCCAATAAAAATGTCATCTTTATGCATCATTTGCATATAAAGATCAACTCTTTTTTCAATGAAAACGCATCCTTTGCATCAAAACCCCCTTTTTCAATGCATCATTTGCATAAAAATCAAATCTTTATGCATCATTTGCATAAAGATCATTTCTTTAAATAAAAAAGCATCATTTGCTAAAACCAAAATGTCATCTTTTCATTAAAGAGTCATTTTTTTATCATGCATTTCCCCTTTCCCCAACCTTGGAACGGACCGGTGTAAAAGTTCTCATCTTTGCATCGTTCCTTCCATTAAAGGTTCATGATTTCTTTAGGAAAAGGATAACCTTGAACCCTATATCTCCGATTATCGCTTAAGAATGAGTATGAAGCCTTTATACGAGCTCGACCGTCTTAAAGCGTAGGATTGATGGGCTAAGGACATTCCTTCCTAAAGAACCTCATCTTTGACCCAAAAGAGAGTCATTCTCTCGATCACGCAAGTCCCAAGGGTCCCGAGGCTTAAAAATGCGATGATCATAAGTCATAAGATGAGGACGGGATCATAATCCCAAATACATAAATTCCAAGGAATCCTGAGCGACAACCAACAAATGGTTTGTACGTCCTAAGATAACTTGGGACATTCCCCCTTATTTTCAAACACATGCACACAAAGAAAGCACGCAAGCAAACACGATTAATGAAATCTAGGGAGACTTGTTCCGGCAAGGCACTTTGGGTGAACGCCAAACGCTCTTCCCAAGGGGTAACTTAACCCTCCGAACCCATAAAACCTTTTTTTCAAAGTTTTCAGGTAATCAAAATGGCGTGGCGACTCCGTTTTTCAAATAACTCGGATGTCTTCAAACTCGCGTGAATGCCAATAAACAAAAATTTTGGACACACATTCACAGCTTGGCGACTCACTGGGATCATCCCAAAGGAGAAAAGTTTTATTTTCAAAACAAAAGTCGATACTTGGTATATAGCGGACCCCACTTACCCTTCCCGTATCGCTCCCTAACCCGGGCTTGGGATAACAAGGTGGTTTAACAATCCCACGTACTCGCATCCCTTTTTGAAAAAAAAAAAAATTTTTGAAAAAAATACAAAAAGCTTTTCCTTTTGAGCGGTTAGACTCCCATCGCCGATTTCATTAATCGTGCTTTGCTTTCTTTTTACCACGCATCGCATCATTTGCATCTTGGAATCAGGCATACTTTGAACGGGAAACAACCCGAAAAATAGCAAAGGAGCGGAACCTCGGAAAATTGATTCATGCAGCCGTACGGCTAATCCTCATAGATTCTCGACCATACGAATTCTCAAAGGGCAATTCCACCAGAAAATCATGGTTAATCCGGCCCTAGCACTGGGGCTATTCACCCATGATCGATCGGGGCTCCTTAAAATTTACGTGCTTATGTGTTGCATTTTCCCCGTCCCGAAAATCATTCCTTTAAAACACATTTATGAAAATCTCGTTTTAACTCAAAGGAACAATTTTAGGAGACCGCACACTACGCGCACCCGATATATCCCGTACACTTTTGCACGCACGTCCTCAAACCCGAGGGTGGTTCCACTGCAGCCACGGATGCCTCTTACGATGCTCCTGGCGCGCACGGAATCATCCCAACCTCCCCATGGCAAACAAATGCTTCGACTCAATGCACACCCGTGTCACACGCTTCAAAAACCGTGACTTCTGTTGGTTTTTGGTCTAGTCCGTGTCATATAGCCCAAGCTTGCCAGATACTCCACGTGAAAGGTCAAGCCTTAGCCATAACGGAAGCCAAGATTTTCGCTCAAGTCGAAATTCCCGCCGAAATTCCGAGCAAGGAAAAATCGCTGGATCTTTGACTCCGACATTGACTATCGACTCGACCCGCACGGAACGCGTAAAAGTCAAGACCAAGTCTTTGCCAAAATAAAAGATCTTTCGCTTCTGCGAAGCTCGCCAAAATTCCGACAAGGAAAAATTGGCAAGATCTCGACCAAGACAAAGATTTTGGGACTGACTCGATTCAAAGACTCACAAGCATCGCGTACGCAACGAAGTTCAATGCGACACCGTGTCATCCGGCTTGCCGCCCGACCCATGCCTTATTAGGTATTTCTCGACATTACCGAAAGTCAAAACCGTCATTCCGCCTGCGAAACTCACAAAGATCCGTCGAGGCAAGTAGAGACGAGATTTTCGCGAAGTGTATCAAGCCTCGACTTATAATCCGTATCGCTCGTGCGTGCTGAAAGTGTCCTGCATGACCCGCTAGACCCGATAGGAGCAAAGTTTCTTACTCGGCCGCGGGATCCGCGCACACTTATAGGACCCTCGCCCGGGCCGTCTCCACCCCGGGAGGCCGAAATACATGTGTGAATCACGCAGGGGCTTATAGACGTAGTGACGGAACCCACCGATCCAGATCTAGAGTAGTTGTGAAAAAGAAGGGCGTAACCCCTTTTCCAACCAAATAGATATTAATAAAAGACACCGTTTTAAGTAAACTTGAAGATTCTAATTCTTGCATATCTGCCCTGAGCCTTTCACCAAACACCTACCCCGAGCTCTAAACCTTTCTTTTCCTATGGTCCCCTTTTCCCCGCAGCCGAGAAAGAAGTGAAGGGTGAGGAACACCGGTCAAATGACTTGTTAGCGCAGTAATCCTCGTACGCTCAGTCTGTAATCCTCGCCTTTTGTTTCGCCTTTTCGTTGTCAAAATGGCCAACATGGTAATCCACAACGGTAATGACCTCAAGCACTGAGGGGCTATCCTGGGGCTCAACCCCAAGCCTCACATCCGGTATGATGTATGTGATTGCGAAGACTCGCCGAGTGGCTGAGTGCATCAAGAATGGATCAATGAGGACGCTCCTTCAAGGAAGAAGAAGAAGCTAAGAAAGTCCACACATGTGCCAGGCTTAAGGAAAGATAATAAGCCGGGGACAAGCAGCGTAGGAACTTTAGGGAGAGCCTTCAGCAAGTTCTGACTACTAGTGTCAGCTTATGCCAAGTGAACTCGCCAAGGAACTCCGTCACCCCAAGCTACAAACTCCACTCGATACCCCGTGTACATAAGTGATCCTTCTTGAAGTAGAAGTGCTGAATATGTGGCCATCGTAAAGTTCAGAATGAGAAGCTAAAGTGTATCTAGAAGCGTAATTACGTAAAAGCCTATTGAATACGTAGCGCCTCAAGGAAGAATTAAGACCCCTTCGAAGAAGACTTCATCAAGCATTATCCGTGCCAACCCTTCTATTGGTTACACCGACAAGGTCGTGGTGTCCAAGATCGCAAGAGCAGAGAAAATGAGTTATCAGCTAAATGCAGATTGATAAGCATGAGCCAGAATCTACCAAATAATGAGTCAAGCCGCTACGGAAGAGCTAGCCGAAAGATTGCAACAAGTTACTTTAGTTCCCCCTCACCATCTTTCCACGCGCATCGGCCCGTTAATGATTTCCGGCAAGCTTTCTTGATCGCTCGAAGTCTCCAACTTTCAAGAACGCCGACAAGACTCTGCTACTCCCCAGGGCAACAAAGAAGAAGGAGCGTAGATCCCGGTACTAACCCTTGTCAAGTCCCCTCGAGTCAATAGCAGTAAAGTGTAGGGTCCGTGAGTCAATGTTGTCTATTCAAATGAGTCAGAATCTTCGAATCAGCCCTCGAGTCATCCGGTGCCCTCTACGCCCAGGATTATGAAA